>JAHUTJ010026179.1:0-17905 GCA_036250325.1 Characodon lateralis | reverse complement strand
TTCTTCCCCGTTCTGATGCTCGGTTTGAACTGCAGCAGATCGTCTTGACCATGTCTACATGCCTAAATGCATTGAGTTGCTGCCATGTGATTGGCTGATTAGAAATTAGCTGTTGGACGGGTGTATCTAATAAAGTAGCCGGTGAGTGTAGTTTTGCATGTATACCGAAAAGTCACATTTTCCTGCTTAGTAGTTTTTCCACCTGAGCTGTGAATCTCTGCAGCTCCTCTTGAGTTGCCATTGGGAATTGTTCGAAGTGACTTTTACTTAGGGTTACATCTGTTTGAATAGAAATGTAGAGCTAACTTTGGATTCTTTTCACTAAAACATTTAGAAAACTATAGTATCATTTCTTTCCACTGCACTTATGGACTAGTTGGAACAAGTTTATTACCAGGAAATCCATAAATACATTTGAAATTTAAGAGTTTATAATGATAAAAGGTGAAAATGTTTACGGGATCGATACTTTGGAAGACTGGAAAACTGGTGTTGGAAAGTTTGATATTGAATTCTTTCATCATGGAAAGAAAACTTTTAATAAGCCTCCTTAGCTACTGCATATAAAACATTTTAATGCGGTAAATATTCTAACTGTAACTGTCTGATTAAACTCTTTAATTTCTGAATTAAAAAATCACTTAAACATTGTGGATCCTTCCTCCATGGAAGAGTAAAATCAACCTTCCCCTTTTAAATCTAAGTCACTCTCAGTGTGGATAATGAATGGGAATGATGTCTGTTGCATCCATTTTAGGCCTAATGCCTCTCCCAGGAGGACTACCTCCGCTCCCCAACCTTCCCAACCTGAACCTGCCACTCCCAGACCTCAGTGCTGTGTCCCTGGCAGGAACCAGCTCCCTACCATCAGCAGCAGGAACAACAGGTGAATGAATGTTAATGTTGAAGCAAGATTTTTGTAGAAATTGTGCTGTTTTCTGTTTCTCCTCAGAGGTTATGGCTCTCTTGAACATGAAATTGCTTAAATTCTGAACAAATCTGAAATAATTTTTTTTTTGTCTTTGACAGTCCCCTCTCTGGCTCCTCTGCCGCCCCTTTCCCTACCAGGTCTGGGTCAGTTCCCCCCTCTGCTTTCCAACCCCCCTCTGCTCTCTCAGACTGTGGCCCCCTTCGTGCCGGCCTCCGGCACCACAGCCTCCGTCACAGTCACAGCAGCGCCCGCCGCCGGCCTGGCCATTGTCGCCGCAGAGGCAGACTCCACAAAGGCCACAGAATCTCCGGCCCCTACGGATACAACACTAACGCCATCGTAATGTCGCCATTACACTTTAACGCTGGGTTTTTCACTCTTTCTCCCATTTTTCTTTCAGGTTTTTTTATTTTTTTATTTATTTGGCGAAGAGAGAGCAGGCAACAGTGTAGACACGTTTCTAGCTGAGAAAGCCTGGTTAGGGCCGAGGTAGTTCTAAAGCAATCTGTCCAACATGTCTGTGTTGCCAGATTGTCATAAAGCAGAACTGGTAGCATTGCAGCATGTCAAAGCTACTATACAGAGAAGATTGCTTCACACTTCTGCAGTCAACACTTTATTTTTCCCCTTTTCTTAACTGCCACCTCCATGTTTTTTTTTTTTATATAACCATTGTATGTTATTGGGGCTGGAAGATGAGCAGAATGTTTTAATGATTAAGTGGGACAAGATAAACTCCTGCACTGCTGTATTAAAAAAAAATATATATACGTGATTGTAAACAGGTAGAATTTGCCCTACTGTTCAGCTCCATTGAGTAACCTTTTTATTAGCCAACAGACCCCCGCACCCCTAGACAGATTTAATTAACACATACTAATTTAGAGATTTCACAGAATGGATCTGCACCACTCTTTGTTCTTTAAAATGATTAGTCCCTTCCTATGTCTCCATGTGTATGCAGAACTCTATAATACACAGTATGTCAGTGACGGGCTTGAAGGTCACGCCAGAGGAGGCCAAGGTTCTCATGGAATTAAGCCTCTGAGCTGTTTGGGTAACCCTGCTTGGAACGGTCACAGTTGCAGTACAGCCACAAGGTCTCTGTTAAAACTCTGAATACATCTGCAGAACGCTCGGTGCAAGCAATAAAGCCAAATGAATTTTACAAACTGTCCCTGTGTCTCAATGTGCTCTCCAGTGTCTCCACTGCTATTGTGTTATACTGTCCATCTGTAGAATACATCCAAACATAAAAAGTAAAATGGTTAGATTGTGCTTAAATTGCTTTTCAAATTTATATCTGCAAATACTAGCTGAGTGAACATCATGCAGCTTCAGAGACTAAACACTGTTATGTTTCAGTGGCTCAGGTGGTAGGGGTTCTTCCTGTAACTGGTGGGTTGCTGGTTTGAACCCCAACTCTCTCTGTCGTCCTTCAGCAAGACATTTTACCTGCCTTGCCTACTGATGGTGGAGCTGATTGTAAGGCAGCCTGACGTCTGCCTTCCCCAGAGCAGCTGTGGCTACAATGCAGCCTACCGCTCAGTGTGTGACTGGGTGGATGACTGATTGTGTGAAGCGCTTTACAAGTACAGGCCATTTAGCATTTTCTGATCAGATTCATCCTAAAAAAAAATGTGTTAAATGCATTTTACAAAGCAAATGGCTGCATAATTTAAAATATCAGTTTAGGTCTTGCGTATATCCAGATTTTAAATAAATTACATTTACCTACCATACTTCATTTTGGCACAGTGCCCTAGTTGCACTGATTTGTTTTCCCACCACGACCCCAACATTCACTCTTCGTTTCACATCCTGAAAAGAAGTCCGATCCTGAAACTGGCCATTGGTTTTTATCTTAGTTATTTATCTAACTTTACATATCAAACCATTTTTCATAATAGTAAAGTCCTACATTTAACTGAAACGTTCACAAACCCAGTGCCTCCTGAAGGTCATGGAGGGAATTGATGCACATTTGTTTTAAATTCATGAGATTAAAATAAAGATTAACTACAATAAGAAATCTGCAAATGTCTGCTTCCATCTGCTCTAGTTGTAGTTTATGTAGGGACTGAAATTTACATTTTCATTTGACGGCAGCATCAGTTCGACTTATTGTTGCAGCTGCAGTTTAGCTATGAGACAAGAGTCATTCGCGAAGTTAGGTACTGATGTCTGGGCAAATTCCCTGTTTAGATCTCATGTTCTCATATTAGACTCCTCAGCCTTTACGGTCCTCATTTGTACACCAAGAAAATGATCCAATCTGAACAGTTTTCTTGTTTTTTGCTCAAAAGATCAGATTACAGGTGTCAAACTCCAGGCCCCGAGGGCCGCTGTCCTGCTACTTTTAATTGTGCTTCTGCTTCACCACAACTGAGTCATTAGCAGGACTCTGGAGAACTAGACTGCATACTGAGGACATCAGTCAGCCATCTGATTCAGGCTCGTTGGACCAGGGACATCTAAAGGCTGCAAAAACACTAAACTCAGCCATGAACCAGGGTGGCATGTAAAAATCACAGAACAGGGTCACAGAGGTCACCAACTTTCTGCAGAGTAAACCGTTACAGACCTCCAAACTTCATGTGGCTTTCAGATGAACATAAGGACAGTGCGTGGAATGGGCCGAGCAGCTGCCTCCAAGCCATACTTGACCAAGAGCGATGCAACGTGTTGGACGCAGTGGCTTAAAGCACGCCACTAGACGGCAAACCAGGCCTTCTTGTCCAACCTCACACATATGCTTTGGAAGACTGGTCAAAAAAGCCTATAAACACACACTGTGGAAAGCCCACCCAGAAGAGCTGTAGCTGTTTTTTAGGCCGGGTCAACATCATGTTAAACCAGATGGATTAGAATCAGATGTGGGTGAGGGCAGACAAATACTCCTGACAGTGTAATATCCAAACTACAACGCATATGTATTGACAACCAAGCTTTAGCTGCAACACTTACCTAGAGTGAGCCATTGACTGAGCTACTGCTGCCAATAACATCCATCTCCCATTTCTATAAATGACACAGTTGAGCCTGTCTTTCTGTGTTTAAACCCTCCATCTCCTAAAAAAAGAGGCTACAGGAGCTACTACTGTGACTGTTGGGTACTCTGGTTTTCATCCCATAGATTCTGCTGCCGGCTCAGAGCTCATAAGCTTAGCTGCATTTCTCTCCTAGACGAAGCCTCTTTAAGCATGCGTGGAGCAGTGCTTCTGTGCTTTTTGTGTGTCTGCTCGGTCTTTTCAGTCCCTCAGTTGGTCCTGGCAGATGGTTGCTCATACTGAGCCAGGTTCTGCTGTGGTCAATGACACCATGCAATCCACTGTCACTACATTCAGGAAGAAAGGTTGCTGCAAGTCGATGCAAGCGGCTAGGTATATACAAGATGAGAAGGAGCAGAAATCTGGATGCATTATTATTGAGTTTATCTGGTCTAAATCTGATTATTTTATGTGTTAACATGATCTAGACCGCTGAATGGGATTAAACGAGCATAGCGTTTATCAGTCAAAACGTATCCAAACACTAAAACTTATTCAGGGTAGAGGTTGCAGACATCATGGAATAACAGACAAAAATTAACAGCTAAAAATGTTATTCAATGAAGGCTGTGGAGTGGCCTAGTTAAAGTCTGATAGATAGGCCCAGGTTTCTTTGGATAACCTTAACAAATGAAACCGGTTGTATCTACATTTTATCTTCATCTGATATCTGCTGGATGATCTGAAACATTTAAGTGAAAAAAGAAAATCTGTCAGTGGGGGGAGGGGTCAATCCTTTTTCCACATCTTGTCGGCCTTTTCACGTTTCTCTTCATGAACACGGTGTCACCATTTTGTAACAGCGGCAGGACCCTCCACGGGAACCGTTAGTCCGACCCCAGGAGCTGAAACATGCAGCTGTCTGGAATTCACGTGACTGATGCTACATGGGTCCAATCACAGCTGTTAGCCGGGTTTTACAGCAGAATTTATCATTCTGGTACCAAGCCTCTGTTTCCCTTCACATCCTTTCATTAGTGATTAAAATGCTTCCATTGATGTGCTTTACTGAAATGAACAGGTTGATCCAGTCTAACTGGAAAGGAGTTTGACCCGATAGACTCGTAACATGCTTCGAAATGTTTTACAAGTATTTGTGAATAAAAGTCACCAAAGTTGGAAAAAAATAATAACCTAGGCTCCTAGTTTTGAGTCAGCAGGTCCAGAGATGTGTTGTGTTGAATTCCCGGTCAAGAACATTTTGCTTTCCCATCCCCCCCTGGCCTTAGGCAGGACCGCCTGCATTAGAGATTGCTTCAAATGTCACATCACCGTCCAGGTATGAGTTTTTATTTACACCATGACGACATTTCAGATATATCTATTTGTTTTCCAGCTGAAGTTAATAACGCGGTAACTTTCCTCACCTCCTCCAGCACGGACAGGTGGGAATATTCCTCACGACACAGCACACTAGGTCTTCTAAGCAAACAGAAATCTGAGGAAGCATTTGATGTCGGCCGCAGAAGAAAATCGCTGCATTCCTTCACAACACCAGAGGCTCTGGAAGTTTCCTCCTAAAAGTTCAAGTATGCGTCGACGCAAGGTGAAATCATTCACGTGTTAAAATGAACTAAAAGCAACATTTATAGCAGCGAACTGAAAACAGCTTTAGAGAGGAAATAAACAGACGGGTGGCAAATGGAGACACTTAGAAAGCAAGGAAAAGCCTTGTTATAATATATCTGCTATAGTGAGTAATGCCTCCTGCAGATGAAATGTACAATGAACTCTGTGTCCTGATGGCAGCCTTCGTAAGTCCATACGAAGTCCATGGAAACATCTACATCACGTTGTATTGCAACACGTTGCTCTCACACGTTCCGACTCTTGCCGTAACAACAACAATAAAATAAAGATTTAAGACAGATATGCAAATCCATTGTCTGCAGACCTGAAATGCTTCTGACTGGACTGGAAGTGTGAATTTAGTCCAGTTAAGGTTACATTGTCACTTTTCAAAATGAACTGTGAATGAATAAGTGGAGATGAGTGCAGGGTGGGTTTGGAGAGTGCAACTAGAGGAGGTTGTATGCTGATTTCATATTTTCTAAGGGTTAAAGCAGATACACTCGCTTCTCTCTCTGTTCCGGCCCCCCAACAATGCTGGCCTTCTCATCTCCTCCGTATACCTTCTTCTGTTCAGTCTGTCTCATAGCAGAGTTCAAGGGCAACATTCTGTCAAACACAGCAAGAACATCCTCCTTCCACCTTCTTTTATTTTCCACTTTACTTTGTTGCTAAATTGTCCATTCTTGGAACATCTCTGACAAAAAAAAAAAAAAAAGTTCCCCTTTTGTTATCCTCCAACTGTGACAAGGCTGCTTTAAAATTGACCTGAGGGCCCCATCAGTCCTTTGAGTCAGTAGGTGGGAACGGTTGAGGCTGAGGGCTGCAGCGAGCCGGAGGAGTTGGAGCGTCTCATGTGCGGAAGAAGGTAGGAGTCTGAGCACAGCTGGTGAACATCGAAGCGGTCCTCCTTGCGATAGGCCAGACAGCGCCGGATAAATGCCTGGAGGACAGAGAAGAGTCTTAGTAATTCATCATATTTGAGGAGAAGAAATTTATTGATCTATGTTGAACATTTGTGTTGTTTGCAAGACTGATGAGCTGAGTGACAACAGCAGCCACAGATATCTACATCAGAGCAGGAACGCCTTCCATTAGTATTCATATGCAATCCATATAACCACAAACGTCAATAGATTTTATCGGGACTTTCTGTAATAGAACATCACAAAGTAGGGCCCAACTAGGAAGTGGAATGGAATAAAAACCCTCTTTTTTTTTTTTTCTTTGAGCAAAAACAAAAACAGTTCATGGTGTGTTGAGAGTGACTGCACAACACCCTGAACACACCATACCACAATGGTGCCCGTATCATGCTGTGGGGACGCTTTTCACCGCAAGGACAGGAAGACTTGTCAGAATTGTTAAGAATGACCTAGTCAAAGTCCAGACCTAAATCCAATTGAGTCTGGAGAAATCTCTGGCAAGACCAGGACTTGTTAAGGGATTTTCCCAGATGCTCTCCATGCAAGACTGAGCTGGATCTATTCTGCAATGAAGAACAGACAACCTATCAGTAAACATACAGCTGTCAGAGACATACAGCAAAAGTTGCGCAGCTGTAATGGTAGAGAAAGGTGGTTCTGCAAAGTACTGAGTAAAGGGGGCTGAATCCAAAAGCACAGGTTTGTAATTGTAATGTGTCAATATGGGAAAGTTCAAAGAGTCTGAATACTGTTGTCAGTCAAGTTATACAATGTAAAGGTAAATACATCTCAGGAGATCAATTTATCGACATTTAAAGGTAAGACAAGTAAAGATTTTTGGTGCTCTGATGAAGCAGGAGGAACAAGTTTTTTATACACGAGAAACGAAGAACTCTTGGATTACGATAGCCCAGAATACGGCCAAGTACAGTGCAGATTTTACAGGGTGACAAGACTATCATTAGGTCTAATTGTGGAAGCGTCATTGTTAGAGGCTGCTAGAATACAAAAGGAGAACCGCCTGAGACTGGTTTATAAATAGTTTGGGTGTTTTTGTTCGAACAGTAACTCCAAACGCAAATTACCTAGAAAAAAACAAAAAATTCCCCCGTCAGACCCAAATTTCCAAATAACATGTAAACAACCATTGTTCAGACCCAGATTTTCATGTTACATCTGACATTTAACCCCAACTACCTCCCATCCTGTGGGGTTAAGTATGTGTGTGCTTCAAATAACATGAATAAAGCCACAAAAACTGCGTGAGTATGTACGTATCTGTGCATCCTCAGTCAGTAACTGAAACACAAAGATACTGGGAGCTGACTAAGTTTTACCCCGACCTGAGAATAACGTCATACCCAACTGAACGATTTCCCAGTATCAAGCTGTAAAACCAGTTAGATGTGCCAATTCTGGTGCTCGGTGACGAGGCCGTCTACTGAAGGAAAGATGAATTTATCCTAGTTTTAACACTTTCACTAACAGAGGTTCGACAGTACTGTGCACATGGAGCATTTCCTGAGACACAAACTGAGAAAAGTGGAAAAAAACAACAACAAAAAACTGAGAATTTCTTGAGCCATGTAATCATTTGGATTATGTGGTTGGCGGCTGATGAAAGTCTGACTTTAGAAGGTGCTTTTAAATTCAGATTTATCTTAGTGGGTACCAGGAAAAGTTTGGGAACACAGTTTTAGAGCCACTAAGACATTTTGAATTTAACTGCATCTGGACTTGTATGGTTGGCTGAACACTGGCATGAAAACAGAGCCACAATGTTCTAGTTGAAACTAGAATGGAGGGAGGAATTGCTGTATATCATCACAATACACATTTTATGTCTAGGTTTGATGCAGCCATTAACTACGATTGATTAGAAGTGGAAAACGTTGCTTATCATTTCAAATATTGGTTTTTGATAAAATGCTATAAATGAATTACAACGGCTTTAATCAATTAGATAAATGTTTTCGATCACATCCCTCCACCATTTAACTGGTACCCAGATGACTTATGGAAGTTGATCCTGAAGGAGAAACGGCATCAGCTGTGAACCATAAAACCGTCACCGTGTCTGTGACCGTGTCTCACCTTGGCCTCTGTGCTGGCCTGGGGTTTAGCTGGAAACTGGACCTCTGTGGCTTTGAGGATAGTGTTTTCCTGGAGGATGTCCTGCTGTGACTGATTGTGACCAAACGGCTGTGGAAATGAAACAAACAAAGAAGTCATCTGTCTGTCTTTTATCAAACGCATGGAGGAAGGCATGACGTGCTGGTGTACCTTGCGTCCATAGAGGCATTGGAAGAAGATCACCCCCACTGACCAGACATCCACCTTGTTGGAGATCTTAGGTGGTTCTTTCCCCACAACAAAACATTCTGGTGGGAGGTACCTGAACGTGTACATAAGTACTTTATCGACAAACATTTACATCTTAAATTAATCTATAATCATGTTTAAAACAATAAATGCAGCACCTTACATTTATATCCCTTGAACTTTTCCACATCTCTTTATGTTACAACTGAGAAGTTCTTATATTTTATTTAGATTTTTGTGATAAGTTAGCTCTAACCGTTTCCATTTTAAAACGATGGACTGGACTAAGCTCTGTGGGTTGTTCCATGCCTGGGATAACCTTGTTTTAAACTGCTCCACGATGTACTAATCTGTCTGCTGTGTTCCCTGATCTTCATGATGGCGTCTCTTCACCAATGTTCTCCAACAAATCTCTTAGCGCCTTCACAGAACAGCTGTTTTTATACGAAGATGAAATTGGACACAGGTAGAGTACATTTACCAATGAGGTGACATCTAATGGCAGGTCACCGTGGCTGAGGGGTTTTTTTTTTGGGTTTTTTGGCGCATCAGAGTAGAAAGGGGCTGAATGCAGTTTTCAAATTGCAATCTTGGGTTTTTTGTCGTTTTTCCCACATAAAATCCCAGAAAATGTAATTAAAACTTGGGGTTTAAAAATAAGAACAAAGTTAGGGGTTGGAATATTTTTGCAAGGCACTATATTAGCCATGCTTGTTTACTGTAGGGCATTTAGAAGCACAAGTAGAATGTAAGATCTGCTGCTACTACTGCGTTGTGTCTCACCAGTAGGTCCCGGCCCCCTGGGACGTAAGGTCCATCCCATCCACACCATAGTTGTCATCGTCCATTATCTTGGACAAACCAAAGTCTGTGATTTTGATTTCGCCGCATGCAGTACCATCCACCAGTAAGATGTTCCCTGTGCAGATTAATGACAGTTAGACTCAGTGTTGGACAGGATGACCCAACCACTATCTGGCGCTGAAAGAACATGTGAGGCACCTGGTTTGAGGTCATAGTGGATGATGGGCGGCTTGATCTCGTTGAGGTAGCGCAGCGCGCTGACAATCTGCATAACGATGGAACGTGCCTCTTTCTCTGACATCAGCTTGTTTTGTTTCAGGTAGAAGTCCAAGTCGTTCCCTTCACAGAACTCTAGAACTGTACAGAACCTAAAAAAGACCAACAAGTAGTTCTTGGGTTTTATTCAGAAACTGAGAGCGTGACCCTCAATCCAACTCGTCTTTTAAGAGCTGGAGAGACATTTCACTGCTCCAGTGGAGGAACCATTATGAAGTTGGTCTCAAATATATTCTATCTGATAATGTAACAACAAGCCCTTCACACCAATAATTCATGGTGTATTTGAATATCCACAGGATTGGGCACTGCTTTAAACCTAACACGCATCAACGAACCTCGGAAAATCAGCAGAGGTAAACTCACGTGTCAGTATCCAGGGAGAAATAGTCGTACAGTTTGACTATTCTGGGATGGTCCAGCTGCTTATGTATCCGGTACTCTCTGCATGCATGCCTGGAAAGGAAGAAGTGTCAAAGTGTTGGCAACAACAGAGGAATTTGTCTTTCTGAGATGTTTCGACCTAACATTAGCGTGCATCGAGGGTTATCTGATTACAAAGAAATCTCCAACAATGTGTCACTTCCTAATAGGTGTTAAAACCAATCCTACATTACTAATCCTCCTGTTTTGTTTTACATTTTGTCACGATGGAGACGAACTTCAGTATATTTTATGTGATAGGTCAACACAAAGCATTTTTCTTCCACCTTTGAAATGGAGGAAAATGATACGTAGTCGTCTTGAGCCCATGTATTCAGCCCCTGGGGTCGATGCTTTGTAGAACCACCTTTGGCCCATTCGTCTTCGTAGAACAGCTCACAGCATCTGTCAACAGCAGTTTCCAAGTCTTGCCACAAATACTAAATTGGATCGTATTCAGGTCAACACTTTCACTGGGCCAGTTTAACTCCTAAATATGCTAAACCATTGGAAATAACCAGCTGTGAGTGCAGCGGCACATTGAACCTACCTTATTGTTTTAAATTTTAACTGATCAAAATCAAAACTAAAATGTTTTCCCCATGGTGCCTGCCTCTAGCTCCAGACGAAAGCAGTTCTTTTGTCAGGTCCAGCAGTGAACTGGTTCGGGGACTAGAACCAGACTTTCTGGAAACAAAATAACTGGTGCTTAATAAGCAACAGAACCGGTTTTGTGGAAAAGCTCCTTAACAGGTTTTCTTCCAGGATTGCCCTGTGCTTAGTTCTGCCACCTTCTCATCAGCTCTGACCAACTTTCCTGTCCCTGCTGAAGAAAAGTAGCTCCGCATCATGGTGCCATCACCACCATGATGCTTTAAGGTATGTTGAGTGATATTTCAGTGTTACTTCTCCACCAGAACACTCTCCTCCACATCTCCTTCAAAGAGGGGCTTTCTTGTTGATACTCTTCCAAAAAGGTCAGATTTGTGGAGTGCATGACAAATATTTGTCCGGTCAACAGACCAACTCAGCTGAGCTGTGGGTTTCTGCACCTCTTCCAGAAATTCCATGGGCCTCATGGCTGCTTCTCCGACTAATGCTCTACTCGCTGTCAGTGTGGCTAAACAGACATGTCTTGAGCCAAAGTATTTTCGAATGATGGATTGAACAGTGCTCCGTGATGTGTCCAAAGCTTAGGATATTGTTTTCAATCACCTAACCCTGCTTTGAACTTCTCCATAACGTTCTCCCTGACCTGTCTGCTGTGCTCCTTGGTCTTTGTGATGCTGTTCTCCGATATCCCCTAACAAACCCCAGAGGCCTCCACAGAACAGCTGGATTTAAACTGAGATGGACTCTTTTTACTAAGTAGGTCACCTCTGGCAGTGCAATTGGCTAAAAAGGGCATTTTATTTAGGGGTATCAGAACAAGGGGAGCTGAATGAATAAAATACACGCTACCCTTCACATTTATGTGCAAACAGATTGTAAGCCTTATATCCTTCTCCTCTAGTTCACAATTATGTGCCACTTTGTGTTGGTCTATCGCTAAAGTTTGTAGTTGTAATGTGGCAAAACGTGGGAAAGGTCAAAGCAGAAAATTATTGCAAGGCATTGTACTGATTGACTGAATTCCCTTCATCTACTGTAACCAGGACCCAGAACAAGGCCTGAGCAAAGACCTACTTGTGGTAATTTTCCTTCTTCTCCTCTCTCCAGTTTTTGTTGAGCTGGTGGATTTTGACAGCTGCGTAGCGTTGTTCAAACAGGTCAAATGCCTACACGTGACAAGCAAGGACACAGACATTTTGTCTCCAAATGCACCTCACACAAACAGTGGGGGAAAAACTGTCTGACAAGATTGAGCTTTACAGAAAAAAATACCTTGTAGACTTCACTGAAGCCACCCCTGCCCAACAAGTGCAGCAGCAGGTACCGCTCATTCAGAGTAGGATGGTCTTTGAAGCTGTATGAGGTAGACATTTTTATTAGAAACTACATCTACAAAAAGGGGACTGGTGTAATTTATTTAATTAGAGTGGGTGTACGGAGCACTTGTAAGTAGTCAGTGTCTTTACCAGCAGCAGACATTAAGATGTCAGTGTGGAGAGGAAACAAAGCAACTCTATACTGGGTCCAAAACGCTAATTTTTGCCATCTTCATCTTGATCCTATAAGTAGCTTTTAGCTCAACCGCCTTATGAAATTTCCTAATAGATTCTGAAAGCTGATTTCACTCAGATGGCTATTTGCTGCAGGTAACATACCGACAACAGATTTTAAAAGAACCAAACCAAATATTTAATTAGCAAAATGTATTTTATATTCATCATGTGGGCTCATTTTGACCAGCAACTGCTCTATAAATAATGCAATAAAAACTATATTAAATTAATGCATCTAAAATGATTTAAAGAGTACATTATGATGACAAATGTCATGTTTGAAGCGATCCATTTCCCAAACTAAGCAACTAAACAGGATACTCAGTAATACTGTTTTACTCCACATAGTTATTCCTTGCAAACAATGAATATTAAGGGTTTAATAATGACGTAATATCACAGTAGTATCCCACTGATGATTATAACTGCACAGCCCTCTGTTCTAGCTTTACCCGTTAGCAGACAGAAATGTGAGCAGATTATATTTAGCAGTCTTACGCCGAACTGTCTTCGTTGTTTATCCTCTTGAGCTCCCTGATGTGAAGGTTTCTCACCCGCTCCAACCGTTCCAGCTCTGCTTGGATCTCAGCTTCCTCCTGACCACACGTCACATGAAATATACAGCAAATCTAGTTTTAGTTTAGTTTAGATTTTCTATAGGAATTGAAGAGTCATGTGAGTCTGTCACTTTTGAAAAGCCCAGAATGAAAGCCTAAAAAGAGGCGCTTGATTTTCGGTCTTACTGTTTTAACCCGCATCTAGAACCCCGTCAACGTTCATTTCGATACAATAAACATCAGCGCTACCCTTAATTTTCTGTTTGCCATCATAAAAGAGCATCACACAGTGAGAAGCAGGAAGGGAAGCGGACAGCTGTCACTAATGAGCTCTAATCAAGCTGGACAAATTCAAGCAGCATCATCGATCCAATTCTTCTTCTGCTTGCTTCAAAAACATTTGTCTCAATTAGTTCCTACGGGATGATTCTTTTATACCTTCATTTATTTTTTTCCAGTTTAACCACTGACCTTTTTTAGGTGTCCGAGCCGAAGCTTAAAGATCTCTTCCTGCTCGTGGTACTCAGCGAGGGTCAGTCTGTCAAAACATGAAAGTTAAACTCTATTGGTTGAAGAAAAAAATAAATACTCACTAACTAAATGTATTAATTAAAAGTTACAGTTGAGACGCCTGATGAATTTAAATTCAGTTCAGACTGATACCATTCAGCAGCAGAAGGGTATAATTTTAACTAAACAGGGGAAAACCAGCCACCACACTCTGTACAGTCCAGCATCTTCCAGTTACAGCATGCAGTTATTTCTGTTGACTCACAGCTGGGGCAGAGAGGGCTTGAGGAAGGGGTCAGAGTCGTTGCCATTGACCACTTTAGTTTTGCGCTGTTTCGGTTCAGATGTGGAGGCCAGCGACAGGGATGGAGATGCAGGGTTCGGTGGTTTCCTCTTTGCCAGCAGCTTCCTCTGTCGCTCAATATCCTCCCTCTGCTGGTTGATGCTCTCCTGTTGCCTGAGCAGCAGAAAACACACAGGAGAAGACATTTGAGTGTAAAAAGGACAAACCTAAATCTTGACACGCTTCTTGCTGCATATTTAAAAATGTTTTATGTGTGGACAAAACAAGGAAAATACATCTAAAATGGAAACAAAGGTAACTGGAACAATCTGGAAAGACTGCTTGGATAGAAATCCTCACTTGATCAGGTTCTGGAATGCATATCCATCGGTCCACTGCTCCGTGTAGGATGCGCCGTGTCGGACAGTGGTGAAGTGGCCTAGCCGAAGGCGGTCTCGCATGCTCCTCTCGCGACTCGACTGCTTTTCCTGGGTGCTCTGTTGAAGAAAAACAGATTCTCATCCCCTTAAAAGCTGAAGGTTTCCCAACAATATCAGCTAAGGCTGGAGTTACTCTTTCAGCTGAAGGAAACAGTGCTACACACTCAGGAGCCCCATAAATCCTCAAACATCTATCCCCTTGAAGAACAAAGGCAATAATTACAAAAACTAACTTGTGCTTTGCAGAACACACGTTAGGAAATGCTTTAGACTACTTTAAGTGTCCTTCAACATACACACCATCAGCGTGAACAACATCAATTATCAAGCAAACAAAATAATATTAACAACAGAAAGACGCATTGGACTTGGACAGTTTTAAACTGTGATGCTTTTCTACGACCTGGTTTACGCAGCAAGTGGTGCATGCATATGAAAATACCTTCTCTATGAGCAGCTTCTTGCTCATGGTGATGCACTTGTTGAGTCTCTCCTTGTATTTCTCCAGGAGTTTTTGCTGTTCATCAATCTGCCTCCGAAGGTCACAGTTAGCCTGTTATAAACAAGCACATGACGGACAGAGTGAAACGGACCCGATCCCAGGTAGCAGATCACAATCCTGATGGAGGCAGTTTTAAATGATCTGTATGGTAGTCCCAGACTAAACTGGAGTACAGATACTTGATGATGGTGTACCATCTGTGATTTCATGTCAGCTGTACCACCAACAAGGCCAGTTTAAAAAAAATAAAAAAATCACAGCCTGTTTTTAAGGCCATGGCTTTACACATACATTTTGTTGATCTCATGATTCTGGATATGATGTTCACAGTGAAAGAGAGACTACACTGGTAGCTTAACTTCCTGCATGGTGGTGTTACAGTGCTGCCCATCTTTCTTTGCAGAATTGCTTTAATTCAGCCACATTGGAGGGTTTTTGAGCATGAACGGTCTATTTAAAGTCAAGCCATGGCATCTCAGATGTCAATCCAGACTTTGACTTGGCCACTTCAAAACCTTCATGCTGGTTCTGAGCTATTGAGAGGTGGACTTGCTTGTTTGCTCTGTATTATTGTCCAAACAATTCTCCAAAGAAAAGTGGGCAAAATTCCTCCACGGGAATGTAAAAGACTCATTGCTAGTTACTGCAAATGTTTGATGGCAGTTGTTATCGCCAAGGCTTTGTTAGCTTTGCGTAACCATGACTTTTCTTGTCAGACCTGGTTGGTTTGGATAGCTTTTTTCCTTAATAAATTAGATTATCATTTGGTATCTACTGAGGTTATATTTGTTTAATGACCTGAAACATTTAACTGCAATAAAAAAGCAGGAACAGAGGGAAGCTTTACTTTGTCAAAGCACTGTATGTGACCTGCCATCTATAAGGTGCTGTGACTGATTTTGGTTGGAGGAGGAAACACAACTCACTGAATTTCACAGCTTTCAAGGCAACATTTATGAAGCAGGAGAACAGGTTCCTATACGTTTTATTTGCATATGATTAACTGGAACCACATTGAGTGCATGGTAGACTTATCCTGACAGACGATAGGAGAGACAGAACTCACTCTCAGCAGGTCATCTATTCGCCCTTCTTTTTTTTCCAGGTCCAGACTCTTGTTGCTCTCCAGGGCAGCAAGTTTCAGGCCCGTCAGCTCTGTCTGCAAAAGTCAAACAGAAGGTACTTCTAAGGCGTCCGCTAACAAGCAGGGAGTATAGGATGCCGTCAGAATGATCAGAATGATCGCTGTCGGGGTTCTCTCTGTGTGTTCTCATACCTGGACACATTTGCTTAAAGAAGCTTTGAGGCTGTGCTCCCCAAAACACAGACTGGTGGGAGAGGAGCTGTTCTGACGGATCTACAAACATAAAACATATAGTTACAACCTCAATGGACAAACACACATTCACAGGCAATCTCTGATCTGAAGTACGCACAATCAAGCCGGGCGCCGACTGCGAGCTCTGTGGAGAGCGGCGAGCTGATGGGAGCCCTCGAACTGGACTGGACCCATTTCCTCCCTGAAACTTTGTAGGGAACATAAACTTGATGAACAGCTTAAAATCCCCAGGATTCTTAAAATAATAATGCTGAAATTGAACTACTCACATCAAAAAAGTCACTGATCTTGGGCCCACGTGTAGAAGTCTTCCCTGCAAACCAAACCAAAGAATTACAGAGAAAGGGAAACTGTTGGACAATTATGTTCGCATGAATCCCACTATTTTAATGCAGCACACCTTGACTGCTCTCAGAATAGGTATCAGCTTTCCTTTTCCGGCCCCTGGACAATTCAGAGTGCTTCTTCTCCGGGGTCTGGCGATCGATATAATATGAAAGGAGGAGGAGGAGAAAAAAAAAACATAAACACAAGGGATTCCTTGTGTTTTATCTCACAAAGCAGAGCACAGTGGAGGGTGTTCAGCAGGAAAGAGGAGCGGGAAGAAAAAGTACATACTGAGTAGGCTGGGGAGCTCCCTCTTTTCAAGTCAGAGTTCTAGGAAGAGAAAAGAAAAGATGGTGGAGGGGGAGACAGAGCGAAGAGTGGGTCGTGCATAGAAACACTTTATGTGTGTATACATGTTTTAAACTCGGCAGAATCCCTCTTCGGCTTCTGTGTATTTTTTGTCATAAAGGGACCTGTGTGAATATCTCTGCGTGGGGTTTACCTCTGACTCCTTGTCACTGGATGAACCCAGACTTCCATAGCTGTGGTTTGAGGATTCATTAGCCAGGCCCTACAGAGACAAAAAGACACTCAGATGGGTGAATAGGAGAACAGTCTGTACAGGTGTGTTGTGCAAGCTCAGTGACTTTACTGAAATGCACAGCACAGAGAAACGTGTGCTGGCGGCAGGCCTGCGGTCCAACATGCCTGACAAGAATGCAGATTCTTACTGATTAGGTGTGTCACTTGGCTTTTTTCGCCTAACACACGAACATTTCCAGGAACTTGGAGTTCTTTTTAGGAAATCAGGAACCTTTAACCTGTTTTTCCAGCATGAGGAACAAGGCTTGACTTCTAGGATTAAAAGGAGCTCTGAGCACTTATTAGATCAATTTTTAAAAACAGCTGTGAATCAAATCTAATTATTTTATTTCAAAGTCCTTTAATTAAAGTTTTGAATGATAGTGACATTGTTTATGTAGGATAACATTTACATGAGTTACAGGATTTTAAAAGCCATGCAAACAACATTTTCCAGGGGTTAAACAAAACATGTAAGCACTGGTAGGTACAAGGAAACATAAACCAACACACTGTTGTCTAAGAAGCAGGAAGCTTTCTTCTTAGGTTGCGGACCTTAGGAATATAAATCTACCTACTGGTGACCATTGCTGATTACAGCATCTATATTTCTGCTTACATTTTCTCTGTAGTAAAAACCTGAAAGCTCTGACAGTTTTGTCCTTAAGTTGATTGAAAGCTCATCATCCTTTGTTGCAGACATCAAAACCATGTATTTAAATTCCTAAAGTTGAAAAGATCATCAATAAATTAGTAATGTACTGGTCAATCAGCACCTACAGGGGTTGGACAATGAAACTGAAACACCTGTCATTTTAGTGTGGGAGGTTTCATGGCTAAATTGGACCAGCCTGGTAGCCAGTCTTCATTGATTGCACATTGCACCAGTAAGAGCAGAG
>JAHUTJ010026178.1:0-17912 GCA_036250325.1 Characodon lateralis | reverse complement strand
TTTATTTTTTATTTTTTTTTTTCTTGTCCAAGTCTGCAAGCGAGTCCAGCCCATGGATATCTCTAAGAGTGAGAGACAGTATTCACATTCATACAACAGATAATTAATGATATGACGAGCTGTGGAGCGTGGGATAAGGGACACATCCATGAAACAGGACGGAAAACGGAGGAAGAAGCGTCCCGGCAGACCTTACCTGCTTTATGTCTCCTGCTGGATCTGCTTCTGCTGTTGGTTTACCCCACTGGACACCATCCACTCCAATTACAACGGGCAATCAATCCCTCTTTCACTTGAACGCAGCATGTTTTTCAGTAACCGCTGGAGCGTATTTACGCTAAATTTGGTTTCTGCTCGCTGTTAATGTCTTTCAAAGTTGTGCTAAAACAATCTCGGCAGCTAAACCAGATTTTTCTCTGCACAATGCTGCGTTACAGCCACTACAGCACCTTCCTCACGTATAACGAAGAGTTTTTTTGTTTTTTTCTTGTTTTGTTTTTTTTTTGCCTGCAGTGTTTGGGAAGAGCCATTCATCTGTGAAGCTTTCCATAAATCTGTAACATCCGAGCCTACAAGCAGCACACAATCTCACGGGAACTGCTCCATCCGTGGCTCTTTGTACTTCCTTACCTTAAAAAAAGAAAAATACAGGCACACGGCGCGCTGTCGCTCCCCACCCCCACCCATCAGCCTGCTGCAAAATGCCTTACTCATCGGCTCGGTGCTTATCTAGAACCGCAACCAGTGATGAACCTTTTTTTCTTAGACTACAGTATTGTCGGTCCGACGGCAAACGTTCGGGTGCGGAGCAGCTTTTGAATGGCTCCCGGTAAATGACAGTGAGCGACACTGAAGAATGAATCAAGTGGAGCCTCCGGTGATCAATGATAAGTCTGTCTTTTTTCCCAGCTCCCACATGAGTGAAGCACAACCCTACGCTCCTCTCTGATGCTGTCCCCTGTCTTCTGTCCGGCTATCGGAATAATCCACTAAAACATGCTTGTTGCTCATCTGCTAACCCAAGTTATTACCTTGGAACCTTCTTATGAACCAGAACACCCTGGATTCGTCGCTATGACGCGTAGCTGTTTTTATCTCCAATATTAAGAGAATAAGATTTTTATTTGCCCTGTCTTCTTGGAATGTTACCTTGTATTTTTTTCTTCTGTTTGGGTCGTCACTGACGGCT
This sequence comes from Characodon lateralis, assembly GCA_036250325.1. Lineage (NCBI taxonomy): Eukaryota > Metazoa > Chordata > Actinopteri > Cyprinodontiformes > Goodeidae > Characodon > Characodon lateralis. Next base: position 16,723 of record JAHUTJ010026178.1, on the reverse strand, counting down.
CGGCAGCGAGGACTGATCCTGACCCGAGTCAGGGACTCCCAGAGAGGAAATGAAGATTCTGGAGGGGTGGTGGAGATGACCCTATATGGTTAGGACTGTTCACGACAATCTGTGTGTCCATCCTGCACAAGGTCCCCAGAAAGCTGTTCATGGCGTCAAACGGAGCACTATCAGAGGAGAGGAAGGTTAAAACAGTGCCCGCCAAGCTTTTACCACAGGAAACTGTTTCAGCTTTTCTACTGACTGTAAATGTGGCTACCAGAAGTACTAGTTACCGAAACATTACAGTCTAAATTGCATGAAATATGTAAAGAGGAGTTTCGATTGGAGTTTTACTTTAATTTTCACTTGCGAGTTTATTGGAAAACATGATCTCTAAGTGGTTTACTTTCCTTTGGCGTTGACCGTGTCCAGTTATAGCAAATATTTGGAGATCAAATCAATCTTTAAGACGTGCACTTGGCTTTAAATTCAGGCTGTCTCCTTTTTCTTGTGTTAATATCTGCCCACGCGTATAGACAGGCTCTCTGCCTTGGAAAGACGCGTGAACAGACACACACCTACACACACACAATCCACAGACAGAGGGAGTTCGGCGAGATAGAGGACAACAGAAGGAGGAGGAAGAGAAAGGGCAAAAAAAGTTCGCCTAAAGGGAAGCGAATTCGTTCATTTCAGCTGCATTGTATTTTGATTGAAGAGAGACAACCGAGCAGAGAGCAAACCCTGGACTACTCTCCGCTTGGAATCATTTCCGGCTCAAATGTCCCCAGTTGGTGTTTCTCGGCCTTTCTCAGGCAGACCAATAAAATGGGCTTTCTGCACAGCTCTTCTTTCAGCTGCACTCGCTTCGGCTTCGCGAGCTTTGAGTCAGGGCCGTCGCTATGAAGATTACAAATTACCAGAGAAGCTTCGCATTGATTTATTTCCGACGGGAGAGTCATTTCCGCGGGAAGGTTAGGAATTAGCCGAGTGGCGCGTGGAGCAAGGGACTGGATATCAGCAAAATCGTAAGAAATAATAATAACAACAAAAACAATAATAATAATAAAATGTATGTTTGACAATGTTAGACGTTCGTCACACATCGATCTTTTTGAGGTTAGAGGGCTGCAGATTTATAACCAAATCGTGGTCGTGATTTTATGTTTAATATGTTAGAAAAATTTCTATTACTTTTGTTCTTCTTCTTCTTAATATTGTATTATTATTATCTTCTTAAACTTAAAGCAGTTTTATCTGCAGCAGCCGTCTCGGTAAAATTCCACACCGTTTCAGCTAATGTGGCTCACCTTCTGTATTTTGTCGGTCTTTCAGCCTTCAGGGGTATTTTACAGCAGTTAGAAAACTCTTGTTCGCTTGATTTTTTTTTGTTGCTTTACGAATGGAATATCTCCTCATTTGAAATGCTCATTCGCAAACGACGACGTCCCAAATTTAGCAAAGACATTTCGACATGTTGCATACCCGAAACAAAACGGTTTAGTACATCTGTCAATAATTACTAAAACCTGACTTTTACCTTCGTCTTTGGCATAAAAACAAGTGATTTATCCGGACATAATTTGATCTTAATAAGGACTACAGCTGCATTAGAAATATAGAAAAGTAAAACTCGCTGTCATTTAAGATATCTCCCTGCCCGTTTCAAATATTTGCTGCGTGGGCAAAGAACAGTGAAACCACCAACATAGCTGCCAGTCACAGTGAGAGAATGCGCCGCGGTTTGCACACCTGGCTCTCCGGTGCGTCTGCGCTCGCTTGTTCTGACATTAACTTTGGATATAATCATAAAATGCGCGGCGTGATTACGGTCACTGGGACGTAAAAGCGTTGGGTAAATAAACACGGATCAGACACGTTCACTCGCAAAAACCACAGCAGACGATAGCCTCTGTTTTGAGGGACAAACAGTCCAGATACTACAGAATTCCTGATATTTACAACACAACCAATTCTTTATTTTAAACGGATCATTTAACACACCATTGGTTACTTTATTTAGTATTTTCCGCCAATAATTCCACTTTGTTAAATGAAAATCTTTCCAAAAGAACCGCTTACAAAGATAAGCCAGCATTTAATGGGTAATGTATTATTCAATTATTTGTGAGGATACAATGGATTGAACACATCGCCACAGCGCACCAGACACACACGGCTCTTCCAAGAGGCCTGTAGAGAAATTGGATGCTAAATATTTTTCAGTGTAGTTACAGCGAGAGCACGGCCTGCTTTCAGCGTCTACGCCAAGCGACCTGAACAAATAGATACACTGTTGCTAATAAAGCTGGACTTTTTTCAGATACGTTTTTTATTGTGAATTAATTTTTACTGTTTTGTGAGAGACTACTCAATAATATTTTGAGAAGACATACATTTTATCTGTCAAGTATAAATCATATTATAGTAATTTCACAAGAAGGGGTAAAAAATTTTTACTCCAATCTTATATGTGTTATTATTGGAATGAAACAGCACCTTTACCCGTTCTCTCTGTCAACAGAAATGAGCCAAAATATTGTTTTTGACACGACAACGAAGAGCGAGAATACGCATGTGGATAAGAAGCTCTGCCCTCTCTACTGTTGCTGTCATTGTTATGGGATGACCCGTTCTAATCTCATACTGAGGTTTACACTGATGGCTGTGGCCAGAAGGAAACAGGCGGGCTGGGATGCGCCATCCATCCATCCATCCATCCATCCATCCATCCATCCATCCATCCATCCATCCATCCATCCATCCATCCATCCATCCATCCCTCCATCCATCCTAAACAATAACAACTATAACAATAACAATAATAATTTAATAATTTGATACGTCTGCCAGTGTTTTGTGTTTTTTTTCCACAATAAACTGATGTGATCCAATATTCTGTGTCCTGTGCTGTAATCTCTGCACTTTGCACCAGCTGCTTTTACACTCAAACACCACACAGCTATCACATACCACGGTGAGTTATGAGGTTAGCTGGTGAAATTATGTTTACTCCCACTCCCATCTCACTCTGCTGGCAGGCTAAAAATGGAACCAGATCACACATCTAGCAGATTGTTCCTAATTCTTAGTCACGTTTGATGCATATTAATACCAATAAACAAACAGTAAAAATGGGAGCGGCTCTTCTTTTTCTACTTTTTTCCGTTCAGTCTTGCTTCAATTTCAAAGAAACGGAGAAAGTCCTGATTAACAGCGAAGGACCTGAGCTAAACCAGAGATACTGCATGTTGACATGAATTATTGCGACAAGCTCCCAGTCTGCATCCAAGGAAAATACAGGGAGAGAGAAAGGGGAATCAAACTTTTGGAATAGTTTGTTCAGCTGGGATGGCACAAATACGATTCAGATGTCTTTTAAATGAAATTACTAAAAGCAGAGAGATTTAGGATGTCTGAAAAGCCAAAATCATGCTAATTGTTCCCGGATAAGCCAGGCCAGCACACATTTCATCTTTAGTCTGGGGCCTAGCTGTGCTTGTAAAGTGCTATTATTAGTAATTTCATCCTGGCCCTGCTTGATGAGTTTCATCACTCTGGGCTAAATACTGAGTTTTTCTTTTGCCAGCAGGTCCTTTGCGTGAGATTTCATTACTGCTGAGGGCTTCGCGGTGCGCCAAATTTGAGCAAATTTTACTTTAATAGGTCAGCACAGTAATTTAAGAACAGGAGCTGATTAGGTAAGGCGAGAGCAAGGGGGAATGGGGAAGACCGCGAGTATTAATCAAAACTGAGGGAAATTGAAAAAAAGTGTGTGAATGATGGCCGGGAGGGAGGGGGCATCAGCAACACAGGAACATCTAAGCTGGAACAGAGGGAAGGTAAAAGAAGAGCCGGTGGAAGCAGCGGTACTTCACCCTCTCCTCTGCTTCTGTCTGCTGCATCATCGGTCCGTCGGCCGTCATTTTTCCTCACCATCTTCCCACAGCGTTGGGACACATGATTTATCACGGGCGGTGCCATAAACAACAGCACTCCTTCACAAAATAAGAATGGCAGCCGCCGCCGCACGCTGACACCCAGCCTCAAAATAAATCAAGAGAAGTAGCTGGCTGCCAGGGGAAAATGAGAGAGAGGAGTGGAAAGGGAGAGGGGGATGGACAGACTCAAGCTGATAGAGACATGTGGAGGCAAACAGGAGCTGATGGGAGAAAGATGGAGAAGAACATCCGAGTGCTTCTGAAGACAGAAACAGCCATCGGCTAACACCGCAGCACTCCCTCTCCCTTCCTCGTTGTGGGCTGCACGACTGTATCTCTCAACCTATAAACAATGGCTGATGATGATGGGTGGGGGGGCGTGATGTGTAAACAACACGACAGCCACATGCACCATGAGAAAACACGGATAAAGATGAGGATTTGGGGCATAGTTACCACGGTGTTAAAACAGCCTGTGATTCACTGGGTGGGATGCGGGTGAAGGCGGCGCGGCGTACAGGTGGAAGAAGTCTGCTTTCCCCCATGCAGTCCACTTCCTTCCGCAATACTCACGGTGTCCACAGCGACCCGCAAGACGCACACCCGTCCAAATTTGTTTGATTGCAGCCTCCTCTCTTTTCTCCTGCTCTCTCTCTCTGTGTTTGCGTTTCCCGGTGTCTTTTCTTCTCCCCTCTCTCCCTCTCTCTCTCTCCTCTTCCCTCTCTCTCCCCCCTCTCCGCTGCTACAGGGGGCTCGTATTTTTTTAAAGGACAGTTGAATTTTCCACGTCAGGCACACACGCACACTTGGAGCAGTGTGACATCCTGTCCGTTATATTCCTGACGAATCCATATCGGTTCTGCAACCTCTGCATTAATTATTTCATGAAGCACGTGACGCCTTGGCCCTGGCAGGGGTCTGGGGGGTAGGGGTGGGTGGTTGTTGGAGGGGAGCAACCGCGAGTCTATCCGTTCCTGGGACCCACCCGGGTCTGTACACACAGTTTGGGACAAAGGTGATGTGAAAACAGGAGTAAAGCGTTCTGTTCACCTTTTGATCTTTAATGTGGGTGGAGGGCAGATAGTGTGTTCAGTAAACTGTGAGGTAAAGCAGAAGCAGGCCCATGCACACACACACAGAGTGAAAAAAAAGAAAAAAGCCAATCCTGTGATCGTTTGTAAGGATGAGTGCACGCATCGCAATCTTCACTGTCATATTTTCAGCTCTCAGTCACTCGGCCAGCCAGGAAGAATCCATAGTTGTCCCGTCAGAGCTCATATTTTAATGGATGTGTTTCTAGCAACAGGAAATTAGGAAATAATTTAAGTGACGCTGGGATCCGCAGCAAGGGTCTCGTTCTTTTTTTCCGTGCCAATCTGAGCCAAACTAAATATGCATTAATGTTAAAAAAAAATATATAGAAACAGAGAACAAAAGCCTTTCACTACATGAAACCAAACAAATCACATCAAATCGCCACTGAGCCTCCAGGCTGCCGAAGGAAGGGTAAGACAATAAAATAACAGACTGAATTTCCAAAAGACAAATAAAATGGCCTTTAATTTTCGTTTGTAAATTCAGTCTCTTCCCAATATAATGCGATGTCCTGATATAAATCACAATCCCTTGTTTGAAAGAATATCTCCCACAACATCGCTCTCCCGCATTCATCCTATTAGCAAGAATAATTCCTACAGACGCGCATTTATTTGGGTGCGAGAAAAGAGGATCGGCAGGTAGCGGACAGTCAGAGAGCTCCGAAAAGCAGCAGTTCAGTGAAACAAGAGAGTAAAACAAAGAATGTCAGATTAGAACAGAGACAATAATACCAAGGAGGCAAAGGGACCCAGAGGCCGTGCGGGTCCCCAACAATAGGACCTTGAATTCCTTCTGGCGCTCTGGCCACCGCGGGTGGAACAATAGGGAGCGAGACTTGAAGGGAAAATGTCGGGACTGAGAGGCTGAGCATGTTAACTTAGGCTGGGTGCAGTGGAACAGACACTTCAAGGTCAAAGCAATGGAAAATTTTAATATCCCGAAATCGTTTCTCCTTCAGTCACCCTAAATTAACCCTGCATGCTGTTACATTCCAAATAAAAAAAATAAAATAAAACACAGAGGCAAATAAACAATGGAAACTACCAGCCATCATTTGCAGGACATAATTTTGTTACTTAACTTATTTGAGAAAATGATCATTTTTGAAAGTAAAAAATGATTAAAGCGAAAGTGGTTATAAACACAGGAATTTCATTGATTTTATTGTGGTGCAATAAGAACCTAAGGAGTTCTTTGTTCTGCTTTGCTGCTTTAAGATTCTTATCCACGAAAGACTGAAATCAAACATGCGATGTTGATGACGCCATTATAATGGTGCCTATAAATTATAGCGAGCTCTCTATCTATCTATCTATCTATCTATCTATCTATCTATCTATCTATCTATCTATCTATCTATCTATCTATCTATCTATCTATCTATCTATCTATCTATCTATCTATCTATCTATCTATCTATCTAATCTGCCTTCGCTCTCAAGAGATTCCGGGCAAGACATGAATTATAGCATGGAATTATTCAATTTTTCTTCCTTGTTGGTTTAAAGCATGTTGTTCTCGTGGAAGTCTCATAAGGTCCTCTTTCCGTTCTGGGGTCGCACCATAGACTACACTAGATGGTCTAATTTTGCGCTGCTCAGTTGACGCCTGTGTGTGTTATTCCTTTATTTTATAATACAAACCAGAGCAACTAAATTCCTGCTGTTGAATTACGCAGGGTCTTTAACTGGTCGGCCTTCAGATGGTAGCGTCAGTGCTTTTTAATGGCCTGATATGACTGCGGACTTTTCAACAGATTCGGTGGGGTCCTGATTGTTACCTTAGCGATGCCGGTCAGATAGCCTTTAGCCTTCCACTGTCTACTGCACCTGAACTGCTGGGTCGGTTTTTGCCTTTAGACATGTCACTGTTTAACACCCTTAAATAAAACAAGCTTTTAAATTCTGCCTTCTTCTTTGAATTTTTCCACAGCTGTATTAAATGTGCGCATTTAAAAGGTCCCCATGCTCAAAACGTATTTAGTGGAATTAAAAAGACACAGTAAACAGCAATGTTGAGCAAAAGGCAACCTAGAATTTCAGTCAGACACTGGATGTTCTGAAACTTGGCTAGAAGAGACGGTTAATCCTTTAACATCAAGACGCTGAGGCCTAATGCGCCACTGTTATACAGACCACAGAAGCATATTTATCACTCACATGTACGGATATGAGCTCGCGGGTGTATCGATAGTATCATCTCAACGCAGTTCTACGTCACAGCTTCAGTTTAAGCAGCGTCATGGGTTGCACGAGAAAATGTTGTTGAGAGAAGGTGATGAGCTGACATGTAATAATTAATATTACCTTATTTCTGCCCTATAACGCTCTAAAATATTAATAATCCTGATCTGGAGATTGCGCTGCAGATCAAATAAATAAGTAGCAAAGTGTTCTGAAAGGAGTAACCAGGCTGAAGGTATTAAACGGTCAGTCTTGCCAAAATGTAAGAATTTGTCAGAAATATGCAGTCTTGAATTGAGTTTTAAACAGCGACCTGATGTGGAACTATTGAATTTTAGCAGCTAACTTTCCAAACCCTCTTTAATCACCTGGAAACATTGACGAATAGGGAACAGCGTGGCTACTTCAAAGAGACTGCACGCGCTTGTTGCACTTGGCAGCCGTTATCTGGCTCTGGCTTTTTAATACTTAATAGATGGCTATTTTTAAAAAGCTCAGAGGGCCCCTTTCCCCGGGACACACATACACACAGAGATACAGCCACATACACGCACACACTAAACCCTTGCTGCCATATATCTCCAGTGAAGACCTCCTCCTGCAGCACGTGCGCCTGTACTGTGACCTCCCCGGCTCCTCGCGCTCTCCAGAATAATAAATTTTTCTGGCACCGTGGATGCAGCGAGCCAAAGGGAGAAAAATGTGCGGGCGATTTGTCTGATAATTAGCAAGCCACTACGAGACTCTCTGGGCCAAAGATCAGTGTGTGTGTGAGAGTGTGTGCGCGAAGCTCTGAATTCATAATACCTACCTAGAATATATTTCCTAATGTTCCCCTTGTCTTGTGAGCACAAGAATGGACGCGTGCATCCCGTGAGATCTTGCAGTCTACAGCTTCCTGTTGACAAATCAGTCGCATCACCTGGGCCAGATGATCCAAACAGACAGAGAGCGAGCACTCCCATCACCTGCCAGCTGACCCCTGCCTCGTCTCTTCACCTCACAGTTAACTGAGATTCTCTTCAGCTTGTTTTTGGTCACCAGTGTAGCTCACCGACTGCATGCATAAAGGGTCGTTTACGATTGTTTTGGTTTTGTTGTTTTAAATTAACGTAAATGATACTGAAATAAGCAAAAATAAGTACATATTTTGTACAAAATCTGCAGCACTACAAAGTGACTCGCGCCAATCATATATATGACAGAAAACCTAGTTCTCTAACTCAAAGTAGAACCCGAAGAAAACTATTCATGCCTTTCTCATAGAGCAAATCTGTCCGCCTTATTTCGCTTCGGAAATGTCTATAACTACACATCGAATCAAAATGTTCTGATTGGTTTGTTAGTTTCAAATATTCTAAACAGTCCCAGGCTCCATAAATGGGCTAACTTCATAGCTTCGCATCTGTGTAATTGTTCCTTTTCCACATCATTGATGCAAAATCAATGACTCCATGCAGCCAATCAGCTGGACATTTGACTGCGTTGTGCGTTATCATGAGGGTAAAATTGGATGGTACACAATTACATTTAACCAATTTCTTAGATGTTTCTTTGATTGTAGAGGCTATAAAATACCTTTCAAAGTAAACTGACTAAGCTGTGTGTATCTGGTTACTGTCATGATGGATTTGTTGTGTGCGTTTTTTACCTATGAAACCCAAAGTGACTTTCCGTTAAAATATCATCCTTCAGGTTGGTGACAAGGCTTATAGGCAGGCCGGGAAGCCTGCCTGAGAAAAAAGGGCAGCCCCCTCCACATCATTTCATCGTCAGTCATCTAAGTGATTATCTGAAACGTACAGCATGCACTTACAATGTCTCATCTTTCATCACAGCCCTCAAGGTTTCACGCTGAGAACGGAGAGTGTGGACTTTAATGTCGTCATATTTAAAAGCCTATTATTTCCCATTTTCTTCGTCTTGACAAATGACAGCGTGCCGTAGCATACCGGAGCATTGGCCACGTGGAAATATTGTCTCTGTCTGTCTGTCTGTCTGTCTGTCTGTCTGTCTGTCTGTCTGTCTGTCTGTCGAGTGTGTGGGGAAAGATGCCACGGTCAGCCTGGGTTTCGGTGCTCTGAACTCTGCCTGTTATAACAAAGTGGCCCTGGGGCTCCAGAGGTCTGGGAATGTCCGAGGGAGCGGAGGGTCCAGCCGTCTGGTGAGGTCAAGGGGGACCAGGAGAGGCGGGGTAGGTACGCTGTGGGTACGGGGGAGGTAAGGTAGGAATGGGACAGGGGGTAACCGCGGGTCAGCCTCTGGCTTTAGAGCCGGTGGACCTCATCGGTCAGAAAAAACGTGTCCCCTGGTTGAACCCTTTCCGGCCGCAGCTTTGTTTTCTGCTGTCACTGCACGATCATCAATTTTTCTTTCCAAAGCTGGCCTTCTTATCGCTGACTTTTGTTCAGCGTCCACCTCTGATATTTCTACAGCTTGATTCTCTTTTCTACGCCTGCGCACTCCAGCAGATATCTGCTATGGTTTGATTTCTCATTCCTGTAAGATTGATTTGTGAACAGGCCAGGCAGAAGTGAGTGTGCTTTCCGAGGCTGCTGCTGCTCGGATCAGCAGATAAACAGAAGTCCAGTGAGCGCACAGCAGTTAATTCATCTGGAAAGCCTGGCAGATTCTTTGTTTTCCAGCTAAATTGGTTTTGAAGTGGAACCGTACGAGTTTCCATTCACCAGGGCTCGCTGCGTTGTTTTAATTTGTCTTTTTTGAGACTCTATTCTGCATATTCTCACCACATCTGTGGCCTGTTTGCACCTTGTGGGAAAAAACAAAAATACGAAAAAGAAAACACTCATGCATGGGTCCGAACTAAACCCTAAACAAGCTTTAGGTTGTCTTTGTGGATCATTACGTCAACAGTTCTCGGTGAGTTTTAACAAAGTGAGTTCAGTTCAACACCATCATTCAGGCATAAAACCAAGGCTGCTGGTTCAGATGAATGTGAAAAATGAAATATCCATACAAACAAACCAAGCAAATGTGCAGATGGTCAGGCTTCAAACCGGATGTGGGACAAATATAAACGGAGGTGACGATCAACGAAACATTTCAATAAACTCATGAGCAAAAACATGAAACAGCACAACAGACAGATTCCCCCATCTCTTTAGACCCTGTACAGACACACACACACACACACACACACACACACACACACACACACACACACACACACACACACACACACACACACTTCCCCAGGCTTCTTACCTTTGCTGCAGTTTCCAGTAGCCTCAAGGCCATCCTCTCTTGCGCTGTGAGGACTACTGACTTTACTGAGCTTCTGTTCTTAGTACTAACGAACAAAAAAGTTACTTTCTTTTTATGGGCAGATAAGTCACTTGTGGGATGTAAAAATAGCTCGCTGATGACAAGGAAGGGGAGGTGTGGGTGTGTGCATGTGTGTCTTGGGGAAGGTGGGGGGCTTGGTCTTCCATGTGTCTTCCAAGACGTCTTCTTTTTCTTTTCGTGTGCCTATGTGCTCTTTGCCCTCCCTCTCTCCTGGCATAGGAGGTCTTGTGTGGAGCTGCTGAATGACAATAGAAAAAGAAGAAGCGTTTAAAGAAAAGCAAGTGATTAATGATTTTTTTCTTGAATAATTTTCGCATTTTTCTTGCGGTGCTGTCCTTTTTGCCCTGGCCGGTTCATAATGGCAGTGGACATTTCTGCAGAGGGTGGGTGTGGGTATCTATTTCCATTCAGAGAAACGGCAAAACCGCCTGGTTGCGTGAATGATATCGCGGCCCCCAAAAGTAAAATAAAAATAAAATAAAACACACTCTCTTACACACACACACACACATATATATATATATATATATATATATATATATATATATATATAAAGATATATGTGCAAGGGGGTTACGTGGCAAGTGGACCGAGGAGAAATCAGCCGACAAATAGAGAACCGCGGAGTCTTCTTTGTGCGCGAACGAACCAATTTGGGGGGCACAGTTTTTGGTTTGAAGTTCATCGAGAGGAATGCTATTTTCTCGTTCTCCTCCTCTTGTTCTATATTTTTCGATACCTGCTCAAACAAAAGAAAATGAAAATTAATACGAGAGCCGCACCTCCCAAAAGAAGCCATTCGTCTTGTTGATTATCTATTTGGTTGTCAAGGCTTGAGCTATTGCGCCGGCCCGCTACCTTTCCGTAATATCTAAAAAAAAAAAAAAGAAGAAAGAAAAGCACATGTGCACATAATAATGGTCAAAAATATAGATCGGTGAGGTAAAATGTAGGAAAATTGTATTTGTTTCCGCGTAAAAAGCTCAGATTTTGTTCCAAAAGCAATCGGAATGGGGGGGGGGGCTGATGGGTTTGGTGTGGCTCGCGTGTGTGTGTGTGTGTGGTGCGGAGGGGGCGGGGGGTGGGGCAGGCCTTGTGGAAGCAGCGCATCTGAGCTGCCGTGAAATTAAGGGGAAAACGGGAGAGAAACGGAAGGACGGCTTGTGATTTAAAACGAGATTACAGGACGTAATGTACCAGGATCACTCCTGGCCGGGAGAAATTAATCATCACAGCCTGGTGATTTCTGCACACAGCTCGCCGTGCCTTTGTAGGCAAAACCAACACTGAGATTATATGGAATTATTTATTGTGTGTCAAATACTTCTTCCAGCGTAGAATTCTGGAGGGAGGAGCAGAGCAGAAATATCACAAAGGAAAAATGAAAAAGAAACTCGAATTTTCCATAACAGTATGATAATTTAAAAAGAGAATATTCCAAATCCAATCTGACAGAGAGAAGACATCCTAAAGATAAACAGAACCCTAAAAATGGTTTAGTCGATACCGTTATAACTGAAACAGTATTTTTAAAATAAAGTAGAATAACATTAGAAATGTTACATGTTTAGTCATTTATTTCTATTTCTCAGTTATTTACAAAGAACGGAAAGCTTGACACTGAGAAAGGAGAGAAAGAAACATCTACATATCCGGGAGGTAACACATGTTCAACAAATGCCATCATCACTATGAACATCCTGCGGCTGCGGCATTCGGAATAAAAACAGCATCATTTAAAATAAACATAAAACTTGAAGGATAAAATCAAGCGGAAGAACAAAATAAAAAATATCCGACGCAGCGGGAAAGGGAATATGTGCTGATTCAATGTCCAGAAAAAAAATCTATAGATAATCTATATATATATATATGTGTGTGTGCGTGTGTGGTGGGGGGGGGGGTGTATTTACATTGTGTATTTACATGTACGGTGATAAGTAATACATTATTTAGTGCTGTGTTTGAATACTCTTTGTACGTTTTTGGTGTGATTGTTAATGTCCTCTGGGCAAATTTTCAGCCCGTCCATGTTCGATAAGCGGTGGGAAATACTTATGTGTTCCACCACCAGCTGAACAGTAAACGGACCTGAGAAACCTTCCGCATCACTCTCAGCAGTACCAACACAGAGTACCGTTTTACAATCAATACTGACTTCAAAAATAACTCTATAATAACATGGTCACAATTATATTCTGCCACCAATCAAACAAGAAAACCGAGTTCAAACTATTGCAGCGAGAAAGCAACCCCCAGCTGGGTTCTACCTGCGGGTACATGTTCTGTTGGCACGAGCATGGCTATATGATACTTTCCACTGTTTTTACGCGTGTATGTGTGTGTGCATGTGGGTGGAGTTGGGGATATGGAGGAAACGATAGTTCCATTTTTTACAAATGTGTGAGAGGGTAGTGGTCAGAGGGGGCGGGTTAATGGGCAAAGTGGCGAAATTCACCTCTTTGCTTTGTATCCCGCACAGAAAACATGACAAATGGCTCTCAGGTTTGGTGTAATTTAACATGGAAACGAGGATGTTCTTAGAAGAAATAGAAGAAAAGAAAGTATGAGCAAGCAAACATACAAACACACGCACACACACACACTCGGAGTACAACATGGTAGGTGGCTGGTTCTGCTTAGTCAGACTGCAGGCGTAAATCCAAAGGAAAAAAGAAACAGAAGGGATCTTAGGGTTCAGGAAGGACAAACATTTGGAATGTGTGGCACTAGTGTTCTTGCTTCTGACATATGCCTGTCCTTTTCATACTTTGTTAAATAACATTTTACAACAAGCCCCACCCCCACAAAGTCATAGGTGAGTAACGGGACAGATCAGCCTTTGTCCTCTTCTCAAGAGTTACGTACATTTTCCGGTCCACCGTGCACATCCGGAGGTTCTGCTGGGCCACACCTTCAGTTTTTAGTCTAGAAGCTTCTGAACCAAACTGCCAAAGCTCAGAGAGCCGCACTATAGAGGTCCGGAGGAGCGGTTCTGAGAAGCAGACACAGTCTGAGAACTTGTGGTGCTGTTGGTCCCGGAGCGGACCTTCGTGTTTGGCAGCTTGTGGTCCTTCTTCCATTTCATCCTCCGGTTCTGGAACCAGATCTTTATCTGCCGCTCGGACAGACACAGAGTGTGCGCAATCTCCACCCTACGCCTGCGTGTCAGATAGCGGTTGTAGTGGAACTCCTTCTCCAGCTCCAGGACTTGTTGGCGTGTATAAGCCGTCCGCGAACGCTTCGGCTCTCCACCCGAGTAGCTGGAATTGACTGTGGGAGAACAAACGGACGAGGCATTAAAAAGCCAAATACAGACGGAGAGGAACTGCATGTCACTCAATAAGAGAACTAACAGAACTACAATGAGCCTACTAATATTTGTAGAACTAATATCTATATTTCAACTTCATAATAAACCGCGTGGATAAATTATAAACAATAAATAAACTATATTATAAGCTAATAAAAGTTAGGCACACGAGGGTTGTTGAAAAATGACAGGAATGAGATATTAGCAGTCATCTTTTACTGCGCTACTGTTCCTTAAGATAACTAAACAAACTAAGAATGAGACACTGATCTCAGTATCATGTCAGAGATAGCTAGAAACAATAAACAGCAGTATTTCCAGACGCTCGTTTTTCGGTCTCGCGATCTGGTTGTCCAGATGTTTCCAGGTGACGCGCCGGGCCCGCGGCAGTGACACTTCACATCTAAATGGCCTGGTGTGAGCTCCTATCGTGAGCGCAGACGCATTGGAAGTTTGAATACGAATATGTGTCGAGATGTTCAAAAATAAGACAAATTTGCCAGCAACGTAAGCAAATCATTACACCACGTTTCCGACGATTTCGTGAGCAGATGACACAAACTGGATGCCTGAATGGTGTCATCCCGTGTTTGTTCTAACTAGTAAAAAAAAACAAAAAAACAAAGGCGGTGTTTTTTTGGTGTAGGCGGGGAGGGGGACGATGGAGCACCAGGCGTCATGGCACTGAATGGTTGACTCGGTAATGATTCAACATCTGAAAAATTACAGACAATTGTAAACAAATGTGGCGCAGAGGACTTCAGTCTGTAACTGTGATAACTGCATGGATTATTTGAAGAAAAATAAACGAGAATCAAATGTCGCTTTTCGTAAATACAAAACTTTTAGGAGTGAACACAATTATATGACTGTGCAAAGCTGATATTTGCTGTCTGCCGACGAGCACTGCGGTTGTAATGCAATAGGCTGCAAGCCTGTTGGAACATGACGAGAGAAGCCGTACCAGACTGGAGCTATTCGCTTTCACATTAGGGTTTTACGCTCGGCTCTATATATACATGAATATTTCATCTGCCATAAAACTTTCCTTTCCTTGGAACAACGAGAGGGACGGAAGGCTGGAGTCTACCGTTTATACAGCCGCACCACTTAAAGCCGAATTACCAGCGCATAAAATCTAACTTATGGGCTCGCTCTGAGTTGTCATAAGGCAGAGCAGACTGCGATCAGACTTCAAAAGACACCACAGCTGAGAGATGTAATAAAAATTTATGGAGGGTGTAATTATATTGACCCTGCATACAGACGACCGTAAATCTCAACCCTGCAGCGACTTCTTCTGCTGCTAACGGAACACAAGGAGCAGACGGTGGACACCGAGCTGTCTGCATGGCCAGCTCTCCGCTACAGCCAGAGGGAGAGAGAGGTGGATAAAGTTCCCATGCAGCGCTTACCGATGTTTACATGCACTTTCTTCATCCACGGATACACCACCGGGTCCTTCCGGCTGCTCGCGGTGGAAGAAGCGCTTTGGCTGCGAGGAGTTTGACCGCAGGGTGGAGGTGGAGGCGGGCTCGGTGTGACCGAGTCACAGCGGTGACTCTGCTCCGACACAGTGGTGGTGTGCAACCCGGCAGGGAGAACGGTGTGACCCTGGGGGGATGGCACTACTGAAGCGGGTTGCGGTGCACGCTGGCACGGCGTGTACGGCGGCTCGACTCGATGCTGGTGATGAGCTGGGTGGTGTTCAGTGTGGAAGATAGAGTCCGGCCGAAAAGCAGCAGGCTCCTGCCTTTGGGAGCTGTAATAGTCCGGGGAGTGACTGGGCATATAGTCGCTTTGTGAGTATTCCTCGCAGGGTGGGAACTTCGGATCCACATAGTTGGAGTTGATCAAATAGGAGCTCATGGCCATTAATTTGAGTCTTTTTCTGAAATTACACCGACTAGAAAAGATATATAACTAAAATTTATATGTCATCCCTTTAGTCTACGGTTATTCCTGTTCACTTGAACCCTCCTACTTTTCTGTCAAGCGAACAAAGTTAGGATTCCACGTGACGGAAGCCAGCCAATGGCACGCCTCTTGGACGAATCCCCGGATAAGGAAATGGAATTAAACATACACACGGCTCCCGCATACGCATGATCATATGACCTCAATTTCTGATTAGACCCTCTCCTTGTAAGCTTCCATCATTTCTCCCGGTAGCTCTGTGTATCAGTCCGCTCATATCTACAGACGTGTAGCTTGTAAAACAGCAGAGAATCCCCCAAAAAGAAGAGCATTTCTATAGTAATTAGAATAAAGTTTGATTAAATACAAAAATGAGCAACACCTGATCTTCAATCTCTCTTTTCCTCTTTTTAGGTGCCTGACTACAAAGCTCAAGCAGAGAATAAAACAGAACAAGTAGCTGAAAGGAAGTACTCTGGGGACGGTGCCTGCACCTCCTTCTGTGTACATACAGGGTGTATGCAGAGGCAGTTTGCCAACTTTATTCCCCCTTATTCTTCTCCGCCAATACCGGGGAGTGGGACAGTGGCCTGGCCGGCTCCGGCACCGCCACCCAGTAGCAGTGTCAGAGATTAATCTGGCTTGTTTAGGATCGATAGAAAATTCATCAAGTAATTCAGGTTCCGCGGCCTCCTAAATCACAAGCAGACCTTTGCATGAGGAACGAGAGTTGAGCACCGGTGTCCTTTTAAAACCCATGCGGCTCCAACAGGCACCGAGCCAACAATCAGCCCCAAACCTCAACTCACTTACTGATTCACCCACAGTCGCTTTTACTTTGCATGAAAAATACTGGATTTAGCTCCGTTTACTCCTTGAGTCCATACAACCAGTGCTTTGTTTTCTCCATCCTCACATAAACCAGAGACCTTCAACGCTTAGTTCTCACTTCAGGTGTTAACAGCGCAGTACCCCAACCCCCC
>JAHUTJ010026177.1:0-17922 GCA_036250325.1 Characodon lateralis | reverse complement strand
TGAGCCACTTGTGTGGGTTGTAGAGTACGTATCCTGCTACCACGAGTGTGAAAGCACCACCAACATTCAAAAGTGACCAAAACATCAGCCAGAAAGCATAGGTACTGAGAAGTGGTCTGCGGTCCCCACCTGCAGAACCCCTCCCCTGTTGTCTATTTGCACAACATCATGTGAACTTGATTGTCAATCAGTGTTGCTTCCTAAGTGGACAGTTTGATTTCACAGAAGTTTGATTTACTTGGAGTTATATTGTGTTAAGTGTTCACTTTATTTTTTTGAGCAGTGTATGAGTAGGATATATATATATATCCCACTCATTTTGCCTCCTACCTATCCACACCCCACAACCACCCCTCACCCGCTGTTGCCACTTAACAGGCAGCCCCTCCATCAATTATTAACATTTCTTCACACTCCTTTACGAATCCCATGTTTCAACTACCGAACTATGCTGAGAAGAAAGGCTCTCCGGGGAATTCGATCCTGCTGGTCCTCTCTCCTGCATATTCTGCATTCTTTCTTTTTGTTAAAAAAAATGACAGAAAGAAATATGGAGCCTGCTGACATCAGTATGTTTTATTTCTCTCTCTAATTTAAAAGTCTAAAAGCTTCACAGTACGCTCAGGGATATATGAAACTGATACACAAGATGTCAAAGACACTGGGTGTATGGCTCTATTAGGTTGCAGTGATGTATGCTCCACTATAACCCTTGTTTTTTTCCCTTTATTTAGATTTCCTTGGGATGTCAGTCCTCATTGTTCCTCTAAATGACTAGTATTTGCAAGCAAGAAAAAGCACAAATGTCTAAAAGTCTTTACTCGAGGAAGGTGAAATAAGGGCTATTTACTTTGATGTCCCTGTAAAGAAGCAGCTTCTCTGAACGAAGCACGATGTACTTGTCCTGGAATTTGTGACCCGACAGCAGCTTGGAGGATCCATCGTTGAACTTCAGATAGTCGCTTTTTATAAACTGTCTCGGGTCTGTAGAAAACAATGTTGGAAACAGGCAAAATTATTTTTGCAGCACTAGAGGCAAGAGGGGAAAGGGGGGGCGGGGGGAAAGACAGATTCGGCAAAGGTCGCCATGTCCGGGGCTCAAACCCAGGACCGCCAGACCGAGCCTCTGCACATGGTGGTGCACTTAACGCCTACTTAGCGTCGTGCCCACTTCTTGACATTTAAAACCTAACTTGAAATAAAAAAATAATTTAAAAAAACACACACATGAAAATGCATCATTTCATTATCTGTTAAAGATAAAGCTTTTCAAATATTTGCAAAAAAAAAAAAAAAAACAACAAAAAAACAAAGTTCATCACTTTGAACATTAAATATGTAGTCTTTATAGTGTATTTAGTTGCATAATGGTTGAACAGGATTTGAAGATCATTATATTCTGTTTTTATTGACGTTTTACACAACGTTCCAACTTAATTGGAAATGGGATGGAATTGATTTGTTAACAAGTTATAGCTGAAGAATATTATGTTTATTGATATTTATTCATTTATTTTGTAAAACATTTAAGTCTGTACAGTAATAATCTTAACCAAATTTTTCACAAGTTCATATTTGCACACATATTTGTTACCTTTAGCTAATAACAAAGATGATGCTAACTGTAAGTAAGTAGTTTATCCAAATTAGCAACACATTTCCAATGCATATTTATTATCTTTTGCCATATGTTAATTTTTCCTTTTACCAACAGATTTCAGAGTACTGTGCAAAAACTAAAAAATTATGTAAACATTGGATTTTAAAATTTGATCTTAGAATTTTGTAATGTATTGCTGATAATAAAAACTAAACCACAGTCCCTCTGTGGCGTTACAATGAATAATGCCTACATGTGTGTGTACAAGAGCATCTCTTCATCTACCTTTGAGCTTCACTGTCCGGGCTTCATTGATAGCATACTCTACCTTTGCCTCCGGCCATTCTTTTGGCCCCTGCAAATTTCTTTATAACAAGAAAAGCAGAGCTTGGGCGGTCCAAGGTACTCCACTCCAACACCTGCTCAAGAATCTTTTCATTGTGGTGCAGCGGCCGCTCTGTTGAAAAAAAATAACAGGCCTTGTGTTATTGGGGAGGTAAGTTATTAAAAAGGTAAATGTGGGAGTGAAACTTAAAAGATTAAAAAAAAAAAAAGACAGCAAAAACGCCATTCTGTCCTCTGGCCTTGCCTGAATTTGACATGCTTGGCGTCACACCCAAGACAAACGCCATGTAGACCAAATAACAACATTATGATCTTGTTGTTTCTCCCATTGTCATTAAAGAACAGTTTAAATTATCTACAGAATATCAGGACCTGATTATAAAAACACACTCATGTGAAAAATAGACCTATTATCTCCTCCTAATTGGCGAACAGGGTGCATGCTGTCAGCCAAAAAAAGCAGATAATTTGTGTACTACCTCCTCTGCTCTGATGCTTCCATTTCTACACCCCCATGTTTTTCATAACCAAAGGAGGTGAAAAGAGCCACAGTGGCATAACTTATTAATAAAACAGAGCTTATCTCAGAGCTGGAATCTTTGCAGAGCCAGGCCATGGAATTAGTTCCTCTTTTTCCAACAAGAATTACCCCCAACCCCGAACCCACCCCGCCCCCTTTGTTTTCTTCTTTTTGTTCTTGTTAACTGTGTTTATCTGAAGCTATTCACTAAAATGACTAATTAATGCACTCCCTCTCACTTCTTTGTGATTTTACGTGCAGACACCTGTCAGACTGTAGCCTTCACAATAGCTCGACTGTTTACTCTTCCTCGGAAATGCTGGTTTGGCGTGGAAAATATTCGGAACTGTCAGCAAATATATAAATATATACATTTAGTATTCAACACAGCTTTCACTGTTAGAAGAGGACAGCATGTCCTCTGGAACTTTGCGAGAAGGAAAATAAACATGAGAGCGAGGTGTAAACTCCAAGTGAACTGATGAAAAGTGCACGGGGGATGGGTGAGCTAAGCAGCTTTGCGACCAAGATGACTTTCCTCTTTGCTTGGCTCTCTTCGTTGATCAAATGGTGAAGTGTGAAGCACAAGGAGCTGTCATTGCCTATTAATGTGAGATGAGGCAGGTCAGCTCTCTAGGCTGATCATGCAGGAAAGATGAAGGTAATCTATGACATATGATGGCACTGATGATTAATTAATGTGCATATCATCGGACCAATGATGCTTGGATAATTTCTCAGTGTGCTGCCACATTCACAGACACTGGTTCATTAAAGAGATAGCATAATCTCCTAATCGCAAGGCCAACGAATGAGGGTCTGTTGTTCGCCATGAGGCCTGCAACAAAATGCCAGTCATAAATGGTAATGTGACACTAATTGGATACAAAGCAGACCACAGGAAAAAGTTTAAAGCAAGGGCTTTTGCTATTAAGGTCTCAAGATTTTAACTGAGAAACATTGAATTAGTTATTGTTTAAATATAGTAACCGAAGGTTTTGGAGGGAGGGAGGGATGGATGGATGGACAAAAGATTTATTGAAATAAGAAGAAAGGAAATTAAACAAACAGCAACAACAGCATATATAAGTCTTTATGACTTATCTGTAAACACAACCACAGTTATGAATAGAAAATCTTTATCTTAATCATGTTAACAGAAAAAATAGGAATAAAAAAATAAGAATAATAATCAAACTTGAAATAACACCAATAAGACAATGCTTTTAAAATTCACCTATCATGCGTGATCAGATTATGATATCAAAAATGTCTACATTGTAAATATTTACACCTCTTATATATCTCCCATGCCATAATTATCCAGTTTATACTATAATTGTACCTAAGTAATTAAATCCTTATTACAGAGTCTACACACACACACACACACACACGTATATATATATATATATATATATATATACATATGTATAAATGTATACATACATTTATACATATGTATACAAACACATATATATATATGTATGTATACATATGTATAAATGTATACATACATTTACAATATATTTACAGAATACAATAAATTTACGGATTGTACTTTCTCTCTGAATTTAGGTTTTCTGATCATTGTTAGCGCGCCATGTGTAGCCAAGCTGAAAGTAGTTGTAGCTGTAGTTGTGTCTGTCAGACGTACTAACTCTTTAAACTCCTTGGTGACCGCCAAAGTCTCATCTACACCACAAATAAATACTGCCAGTTGAGCCACATCTGTAATGTCTGTGCTTTCATCAATTGCAACCAAAAATGCAATAAATCACTTGACTTCGTGTTTCACTAGGTAGTCCAAATCTGCAAAGTGTTCAGAAAGTTCAGAAGTCCTATAGGCCACAGTGTTTCTTGTAAGGCTTATATTTGTCGAAAGCCTGTCACTTCTCAGGGCACACGATTTCTGGAGCCTTCAGCAGCATGTTTTCACAAACTCACCCTTGGTGAATGGTTTTGATGCCAATGCCATATCATTGGCAATAAGTTAGTTAGCTTCCATGGCTGCATCACTTACGTCTCGCCTATGTTTAAAACAGACTGCTATCTTCTCAGACCTACTAACAATTCATTTATTTTCTTTGGTAACCTTGCAACTTGTTATATTTTTGGCCATGATGTGTCTCATAGTGGCTCCAAATATTGTGTTTTTTGATGACTGACACTTGCTGTGAACACACCAAACATGCTCGTTTTCCAGTTTTCTTGGAAAACTCTACACTCCATGTCCACTTTTCTCCTTTTGGACAGCAACATTCTGGATAATGAAGGTTGCAAAAGAGCAGTACAATAGGTTTTAATAAAAGGAAAACGTCTTTATCATTCTCATCCGTCTTCCTCTCTTAATACTGGTGGCTGGTTGCATAAATGGCATGCTGCTGCCATCTACTGTTCAGTTCTGTGCCTTGAAGTTATGGCTCTCTTCAATTCTTACTAAAATAGTGCAACATCCAGTGGACTGATTTGGAACTGCATTACTTTGTACCAAAAAGTTGCGTTTATTTTTTTCTCTGTAATTGTTTTTACAAATAACCGTGGTCCAGGTTGGACTTCCTGGCGGGCCATGTTTGGCCCGGGGGCCATATCTCATACACTTCTGTTCTACACCAGGCCACAAAGCAGTCCACCAGCTGTACTCAGCTTCCTGTCCATCTCTGATAAACACCACGACTGCAGAGTCATCCGAGTATTTCTTTAGATGTCAAGAGTCCGGCTCGTTGCCATGGTTATGCATCAAAAAAGATGTCCAAAAGGAAAAATGTATTAGCAAAAATTCTTCCAGCTACACAGTATCCATCAATAGAGGGAACAGTCGCCCCCAAAAAAAGCAAACTTCATCCACAAAAGCAGGAATCTGAGTTTTTTAAAAATGGAGTCTTCAGAATGATCAAAAGAGATTTTCTAACTAATGTAACAGCCTTCTGAACGTTATTCCAAATGTTTTAAATATTAGTTAATAAATGAAGCATGGTCCTGTAAAAGCCTTAATTATTCAAGACGGAGGAAAGCCTGCTGTCCCTGACAATATATTTTAGTGTTGACTAAGCTTCCTTAGCCCGGGTTTGCAGACAAAAAAATAGTTCATGTAGGGTTTCGTGCAAGAAAACAGCAGGACATGACAAAATGAATCATGAAAGTGTTTTTAGAAATTATATTTTAGCTGCAAAAAGCAAATTAGGCTATTGAAAAACAGCTGTGAATGAACAGTCTATTATAAGAGTGCAATGAGAACATTTTGTCTGATGTGTTGATGTAAAAAGCCTGTGCAAGAGTGGATACTGACTGATGACAGAGAACTTTAGACAGACATGTGACACAAACCTGCACATACAGTGGCCTGAAAAATGGACTTGTCTTTTTCAAACTGAAATGTTTCAATGAAACAAATTTTAATATCAGACAAACATAATCTGACTAAACACAAAATGCAGTTTGCAAATCATTGTTTTATTTATTAAGGGAAAAAAATCTATCTAAGCCAACCTGGCCTTATGTGAAAAAGTGAACCTAAGAACTGGTTGTGCAGCCATTAAGTTGTTTACATCACCATGGAGGAAAAAAGATACAATGGAGAATTTCCAAATGTGGGCATCCTGCTTAAGGTCATGCCACAGCATCTTCAGTCAGATTTGTGTCTGGACTTTGTCTTTGAGTGACTGGACATTCTCCTTCAGGATTTCCTGCTCAAGAGCAGAATTTATGGTTTCATCAATTACAGAGAGTTATCCAGGTCCAGAAGCAGCAAAGCAGTCACAAACCATCAAACCACCACTATGTTTAACTGTCAGTACAATGTTGTTTTTCTAAAACACCTAAGTTTTATGACGAATGTAAAGTCTTGAGGATCATCAAGATATTTTTAAGAGAAAAGTTAGATTTATCATTGTTTTCTTTCTGGTCAGCAGTGGTTTTGGCCTTGGAACTCTCACATGGATTACTTTTTTGCCCAGTTTTTTCTAAGTATTGAATCCTAAACACTGACCTTAACTGCAGCAAATTCTTTAGATGTTGGTTCTGGGTTCTTTTGAGACCTTGTGAATGAGTCATTGGTGCAGTGTGGGGTTAATTTTGTCAGCCAGCCACTCCTGGGAAGGTTAAACAATGTTCCATGCTTTCTCTATTTGTGGAGAAAAGTTACACCAGCCAATTTTATATTCCAAAGCCTTAGAAATGGCTTTGTAACCAGTTTCAGACTGATAGACTTTGTTGTCAATGACTTTGTTTCTCCTCTGTTCTTGAATTTTCTTTTTGAAACAAGCATAATTTGTTGATTTTTGAAATAGCCCGCTTTATTGTGTCAGACAGATTGCATTTAAAATAGTTCATTATTCTAAAAGGTCATGCAGTAATCCGGCCTAGCTATGGCTAGTGAAATTGAATGCAGCTTTCCAAAAATGTGGTTAATACCATTACCTACATGGGGCCATATTGGGTTTGATAGCTTTTTTTTCCCCTTTAATACATAAAACCATCATTTAAAAACTGTCTTGGTATTTTGTCAGCTTTGATTGATAATAAAATGTGTGTGACAATAAAGCAAACAAATGAAGAAATATGTAAGTAGTAAATTTGTTTTTGCAGCAATGTAAACTGTGTCTGCCATTGTTTGTCAGTGTAAAGTTGAAAAGGGCTTAAAAGAAAATATTTCCAGTGTTTACCACCTAAGAAGGGCATTCTGTTTCTACGTTACCCTGCTCTCTTTAAACTGATATACAAAAAGTCTTCTGTGAAAATACAGCCAAACAATGCTAGGGAAATATAAGTCTGGCTATTTGAGACAAGTTATTTTGCAATTTTTATTTATAGAGTTAAATGTTTTATAATCAGGTTTGAATTGGACGGTACATAATTTGATCTTGATCTGACTTTATAATAGGACTTTATTATTGTATTAATGAATTCATTGTGAAGTGCCTTGAGTTAAAATATGTTGTTTCTTCTTGCCTCTAAATGAACAGCATCATTTCTGACCTGGAGTGGATCGCTTGCAGCGTGAGTGCTTGCTGGGTCCCAGTGTACCAAAAGCAGAAAGGGAGGTGACGTATAAGCAGCGCAAAAGAAGAAGAGTAGAAACATGGTAATTGCCCAATTCCCAAGACGGAAGACTTTAGAAATGTCTCTTGGGGCTACGGCGAGTAGCAAAGAGGTGCAGGCACACAACTACATTTGAACACCAAAATAGCAACAGTAACCCCGATGAGACGGATTTTCTTCTTCTCAATCAGTGCAACACTGGAGCAATACTGCCCCCAAAACAATCCATTGGAACTGCATGAGCTTGTTTAGCCTGGTCTGTGTGAAAGCAAACCAGGCCAACGAAAGGTGTGATTTTTCTCAAATTTACCGATCCAGCAATGTGAATGCACCCTTATTCTCAACAACTTAAACATACAAACGCATTTGACAAGTCATGCCATCCCATGCATCCTCAAAATAATCTAACCTGAATTACATTATCAGATTGATATTAATAAGCAGTTGGGAAAATAACAGAATATATTGCATACCTAGTTCTCCATTCTCGATGACTTCAAAGGTGGTCCACAAGTCGTCTGCCTCAAAAGTGGCATTTCTCATACTCAGCGCGGTTTCTACAAGTTCTGAAGATCGAATACCTGGAGTGAGCTACCACAAGGAATACAGAAAATAAAGAAGAAATAGTCACATGGAGAAAATATCCTGAAAAAAACATGAATTTATACATAGTTATTTATTGTGACAGTGTGAGGCAAAAGTATACCTGTCTCAACAGTGAGAACATTGCCACCAAACCTTTCTCTTTAGGTTTTATCTTAACCTAAACCCTCTTAAGGATTGCAGCAAACTTAGAATAGTGAGAGTATGTGACCTTCAGCTGCCTGCACCACTTAGAAAATGCAATTACTTGCACAATTTAAACAGATTTCTTTGATTAGTTGGCTTTTGATTCATTTCATTGGAAGTAATCCCACCAGGTTAAACCACAGATGTCTCAGCCTTGTTCTATCAACCTCCATTTCTTGTTCAACCCAACCTTTTCACCCCGAACAACCTCCCTCTCCTCTTGCTCTTGCACTTCACCCCTTACTTCAGGGCATCCGGAAAGCAGCAGCCCATGCATAAGACACACTCTCACCTTTATTAAACAACATTGCTCCGGCTCTCGTCTTTCCAGGTACACCTCGAAGATCAAATCCCCTGCTGGACAGAACTGGAGAGTAAGGAGGAAAAGAAACTGCATCAATTAAGTGAAAAACTAATTTTACGTTGTTCTTGTTTGTACAGAATTTCAGCTCCAAAGTGGTAAAACTTCAAACTAGAGAAGAGAGAAATAGTTAAGGTAGAAGGAAAATGCTACTGCAGCCAGCTCCTGTTCAACGGGAGAATACAGCATTCAGACATGCCAACAGAAGCATGTGGAGAGCATCAGATAAGTTAAAACTGAGGGAAATATGTCCAGTGACAAAGCAAATGTGTCCAGTGACAAAACAATAGGCCTTTTTATTTTGCAAAAAACAACTATAATATTGTCTTTTTGTAACAGAAAGTGCAAGAATTTCGAATAAAAAAGGAAAATCTAAATAAAAATTTAAAGGAAAGTAGATTAGTCGAGAATAGTTGTAACTGGAAGCACTAACACAGGTTTGTCTGAGAATGATATGAACCCACCTAAACCTCCCTAATATGAATCATTAATCATTAAAAACAGGCATTGTTTAATTCCTGCAGTTGGGGTCATCCATTTTGGTCGGGCAGTTCAACATGCGCAGCTCAACAGACGTTGCAGCTCTGACGTCATCCACGATTCGAAAACCCACGGAAAATAAACTTTCGTTGCCATTTCCAGCGTGTCTCACAGGACAACGCATCGGAGGTGCATATCTGGAGAGACAAAAGCTCGCAGGCAAACTTTTTCTTCACATGACCATTCCTGGACAAGCTTGAAAGCTGGATATCTGTCAAGAAGATCAGAAGATACATATACTGATCGAAGACCCTGCCGACACCCGGCGCAGGTGAAAAACCCACAGAGGTTTTATTTCCAAGAAGATGGGTTTCCTCTTTGTTGATTCAGTCAACTAAGCGTTTCCATTTATTTTTCCCCGTTTTAGACGGATGAGAAGTTTTCAAATTTTTTTTTTTAGGTGATCATGGACACATGATCGCCCCCCCACTCATTTTTCTACAGACCTGACCCATCCTCAACTAGTGGAGAGAAGAAATTAACGTCAAAGTAATCTTGTTCTTTTTTATATTAAATTGGATAAGTGCATTTAGAAGTCTGGGCAGGATGACGCATAGTGAAGGTGATTTAGAATCACCAGTAGTTAATTCAAGGCATCAACTTGTTGCATGCAATACCGATTGAAGTGTTTTATGCTGAGCTGTGTTTGATTTTCTGTGCAAGCGCTGCTGAATTATGTGTGTTCATGTTTTGTCCGGCTGATCCCTAATCAGCCAGGAGTTAAAAGTTGGACTTTTTCATTCAAAGCAACTGCGGTCTGGGCCTCGCTTGACCACTCCCTTGTTCCAGTTTTATTACTAGAGTTTTTCCACTGAGTTTCTGCCTCAGAGTTTTATGACCCTTTGGGATAATCAGCCCTAGTGGCTAAGGGCGCAGCCCACTGTCTACCAGCTGATCGCCGCAATCGTGAGATCAGCACTCCAGGAGGGCTTCTCTTTCCAAGTTAACCCAAAGTTCACATTTCATCCATAAAACTGCTGGTTTGATCTTCGCAGACACTCATTGCGCATATATTTTTCTTTTATTATTATTGTTAGGTAGTCATTTTTGTCCCCTTTATGTAGAATAGAGCTTGTTAGTTAGGTGAAAGTTTTTGGACCAGAATAGTAATTATATCAGGGCTATATGGCTTCAATAAATCTTCACATATACATTTAAGAGAAGCGTTTGTGTTTCTTTTGTGCAAGAGTGATTTATCTGTCAAAAACAGGCTCAAAGTTCCCCTACCTTCAGTGAAGCGATTAAATAAACAGTGACATTTAGTGGTCTGGGTTAAAAATTATCAATTACTAATAATAAATAACTAATTGTAATTATTAAGATATTTGAGGCCATAATCAGAACACCAGAGGACATCTCTGATTTCTATTTGTAAGTGATGATTATTGGTAAAAAATATTTCCTGAATTATGATTTTTAATTATGATTTTTTTTGTAAATATGAATTAATCAATAATCATATTCCTTACACTGCCATATTCAAGTTGGTCTATGAAGCTTAGAAAGAGGCTAATGAAACCGGTGAATCTGAGCAAAACCAGAGAACAAATGTGCCCAGTAGACGATTCCACAATCTCTCTCTGCTTTAACTCATCATGAAGACAATCTAATATCATTATATCCCTCACCCTGCCATCAATATATCCTTTAAAATACATGTCTCACAAATACCTATGACTTGTTTTTTCATCACATAAAAAAATATGCTTTGCTTAATAAATTTTTAATAATACATTTAATACATGTGTCAGTGCAGCTGAAGCTTGGTCAGATTGCATATAGAGCACCTCTATAAATTTTTTTTTGAATGTGACCAAAGATTTTAAATTAGATTTAGGTCTGGGCTTTTTGGACAAATCTAACACATGAACATGCTGTGAAGTAAAACATTTTATTGTAGCTCTGGCTGTATGTTTAGGGTTACTATCATCATACTATCGTCTCAAGTCTTCTGCAGCCTCTAACTGGTCTTAGAAGATTTACTCGTATTTAGCGCCGTCTATCTTCCAGTCAACTCAGGACGACTTCCCTCCTGAACAAAAGCATGATGCTGCCACCACCATGTTTCACTTTGGAAATGGTGTGTTCAGGGTGAAGTGCAGTGCCAGTTTCCATCCACACATAGCCCTGCACAGAACTGGCCCAGTACTGTACAGGATCTTAAGCATAATTTGATGAAATTGAATTTCATGAAAAGGAAGGAATTTTATAAAATTCCTTCAAATTAAAGTCAGATTTAATAAAGCTTTATTCAGGACAAGAATTCTGAATTTTCAAGAAGGACTTTGGAAATCTCGCTCTCTAGAAAATGGAAAACTAAGTGAGCATGAAGGGGTTCCATTTTCCTTTCCTACCTTGAAATTACAGTTACCTCTTCTTTGTCATTTCAATGGGCAGGTGGACCGAGGTCCATTAATGGCTTGAGCTGTCTTATAATAAGAGGGATAGGGCCTCTTCTGACTCCTGTGGCCCAAAAATGACTCAGAAATTAGAGCCATTTAAATCAATGGAGCAAAAAGCTGTAATTGTGGCGGATATGAAGCCACATTGTTATGCTCTGTTCTCTCTTTACCTCCTTCTATTCACTTTTGTATGAAGGCAGGAGATCTGTTGAATCTGTGGAGCTATGACTGAAGAAAATTAGACAGAATTAAGGCATTTTTGTAGTTAATTAAAGCTCTGCTTGCGCTGCTTGTGAATGCAGGATATCAATTTTGGAGAGTCAGTACTAGCTTAAAAGGCATGACACTGCGTTGCACCTCATTAAGTCACTTATTCACTTACTCCCCACTGTACGCCTAGATATCCTGTCCTCTCAAGGATACATCCTTGCCATTCCCTACCATTTATAAGGACCTTCACCTGCAGAATACAGAGCTGTGAGAACATATTTGCTCCCTTACAGATTTTTTCTGTTTTTGCTTGTTTATTTGTCTTGTGTGTTAGGACATTGAATGAATTGTTATCAAAGACTACTGAATACTAAAAGCAGAGATTAAGTGATAATTTCATTTATTATTGCAAAAAAGCGACCAACCAAACCAACCTGGCCCCTTTGTTAAACCATGGTTTTCCTTCGGTGGCGACACCGAGCCCTGATTCTTGCCTGAACTATAGAATCAAGAAATCCTTTGAACCGAAACCGCCTCATAGCATAAAGTAGACTGTAAGACATGAAAAATCACTCCCCAATCAAAAGAACGCCAACAACAGATGATAAACCAAGTTATTGACATCTATCAGTCGGGAAAGGACTATATATAGCCAAATGTGGGGCTTTAGGACTCACTCAATCCACAGTGAGAGCAATTATCCACAAAGTGAAAAAACAATGGTGAATTTACCCAGGAGTTGCTGACCGTCCAAAGTTACTCCAAAAGTGCTTAATCGACTCATCCAGGAGCTCACAAAAGAACCAGGAAAAATATCTAAAGCACTGAAGCCTCTCTTGCCTCCATTGGGGAGTTCCAAGGCTAAAACCAGTGCTGACAAAAAGGAACCACAAAAAACATCTTCACGATTCCCAGGGCTTTAGAGAAAACATTGTGTGGACTGGCGGGACAATACAATGCTGTTAAATCTGTAATAAAACTAGTAACATTGAATCAAACATGGTGGTGTTAGCGCCATGGTCTGGAGCTGCTGTGTTGCTTCAGGCCCTGGATGATTTGCCCTAACTGATGAAACCATGAATTTTACCCCCAAAAATCCTAAAGGACCATTTCTGGCCATCTGTTCATAAATTTCATCTTAACCACACTTGGATAATGCAGCAGTACAATGCGGCAAACCACACCAGCACATTTATCTCCGGATGTCTCAAAAAAACAAACAAACATAAAAAGAAAATGAAGATTTTGGAGTGACCTAGTCAAAGTCTGGATGTAAATCTGATTAAGCTGCTGTGGCATAACCCTAAACAGGCAGTTCATAGTTAAACAGTCTCCAATGTGGCTGAATTAATACAAGTGTGGGAGAACAAAATGTAACTGGGAAATTACTTATTCACACAGGGCTGTGTTTGACTGGATACTTTTTTCATTTGGAAAATTTAAGTCTGACAAAAAATGTAAAAAAAACAAAGAAATCTGCAACGTGGCAAATACAGCCTTTCATATTTACCTCCCACAAAGTCCTAAAAGGTAGCAAATTGCTAGACATATTGCCCAGATGGTCCTCCTAATTGGTGGTACAGCCTCAATATTTAGACAACTGCAATGAATCAACATGTGCACATGACTGCTCTTCTATTTCTCTATTGCAACAATAACAGTGAATGAAAGCTGAGGCTTGGCATGTAACCACTTAGCTGACAGTGCAACTGGGCTTAAGTACAGCCTAACTGAGCAATTCAAACAGCTGTAGACTGGTAGAGATGACTAAGCCAAGAATAAAAGTGATTTAATGTCTCAGGAGAATTTGGTTTATACTCATTTTTTTCTAAAAGAGAATTTGATGGCGACTTTTTTGCAGCATTTCTGTAGCGAGACTATAGAATTCAAAAAATGTCTCTTTGCCAAGTTAGATCCGATGTTAAAAAGCAGTGAAAGCATCTGAAAGAACCACATTGTATGGGGGAGGGGAAAGCATGGTGCGTACAACACGAAATCTGAAGAAGGAACATTTAGATGAAGAGTGAAACAATCATCCAGATTTGTAGTTCACTATAAACGCTTTTTTTTTTTCCCCAAACAGTATTTTAGATATTTATCTATTCACAGTTTACTTGAATAATCTGACATTTTTCCCTGCACTAGTATTCATTTGGCTGAAAAATATTTTACAAACGTATCTTAGGTTATTAATAAAGCTATACAGTGTCCTCTACATTAAACGACACACCTGGAACAGATGTGTGTATAAATAATAAAATAAAACAATATTGCCAGAAGGATAATGTTACACTTAAAAACTGCCACAGTTCAGTCATCCAGTCAGCAGTGGAGATTGTTTAAAACCTCTCGTACCCTCCTCATCCGCGTGGCTCTACTTAGCCACAGTGAGGCTTCAACAAGTCAGAAATTTACTCAGGAGCTTGACCATGCAAATCCCTAGATGAAGAAACCACGTTAACAGTGAGGAGATATTAAAACAAAAATCATGTGTGTTTTATGAGTTTAAAGTAAGATTCTTGCTGCAGAGTTTTATACAAACTTAGGAGGGAAAATGACAAGAGAAGATTGCATCACAACTATCTAAATAGGAAATGAGAGCATGCATAATCATCTCCAGTGCATGACTTTACATCAAGACTTTAAAACTGGAAAGTCACTATTGTCTTTGACTCATTGGTAGTCATAAGTGCCTTACAATGCATACAGTGTTTCTTACATGTTTTATATTATTGTGCTGAATATTCTTAATAAAACACAAGATAAACACAGATTTAATATATTTTAATATATGATTTTATAGCATTTGTTGAAATATAAGAGCTCTCTAATTCATTCATTTATTCATTACTTTATCTTTAGGAGACAAAATGGCAATAATGGAGATTTGAGGGCATCTCATATAATGTCAACCCTGCTAATGGCTCCAATTAAAGATGCAATAAAAAGAAAAAAAAAAGAAAAATGTTTTATCCTTTATTGTTCTCTGTCAGAAAAAACCTACAGCTTAGTAAATCAGTGATTAAAAGGCCAACGTAAGTTCTGTTTTATGTGACAGCTTATATAAGCTTCAGACACACTATAAATAAACTGAAAAGAATGCATAACCACTTTATTCAACCTTTATTAATCTGTGGGTGGCAAATTACATTTTCAAAAACTTTTATCATGGTTTCAGACACAGAGAGTGGTCAGGAGATGGTCTACAGGGAAATAGAAGAATGGGAAAAAAGCCATTTCAGTTAGTGGCTTTTACAGGGTTCCTACTAATGATTGATGTCAAAATTCCATCTTTTCTAGATTTTATGGGAAACGTTTGTGCACACAAACAAATAATCTGCTTTTAACGTACATACATTTTCAATTTAAATATATAAATTTGGTGGAAAATAAAGGCTTTTTTTTTTTTACCTTTTAATGTAAATATAAATATAGAAAATGTTTTTACCAAACTCAATTTGTACACATATGCATAGTATCAGTCTGGGATCTGTTCTAGTGATGTGACGGTTGGAAACAAAATGGCTCTTATAGCCGGCTCTTTGAAGTGAACAACAGGAGCCGGTTTATGTCGAAGGATTTTTTTTCCCCACTTCTCTCGCTCTTTCTCTCTCTTACTTTTTACCCCTCAAGGCATATGTGATTGGTCAATATGTGTCATTATCTCATGTACTAGCAGAGAGGTGGAGGGTCAGCAGTTATACACATTGCCTATTTGACAATGGGTGTGGCCAGCGCTGAAACAACATGAGAGGCTGAGTTTATGTTGTAGTTTAATTCTGAAACGGAGATTCCATGTTTCCTGGCGTACTGGTCTTGCTACATTTTAATTTAATAATTCAATTTACATTTTAGTGGGCAATAGATTAATTCCAACAACAAAAATCTCAAAATCTAATGGGGAGCTGAAACAGCCAGCTCTTTTCTGAGCCTAAAGAACCGGTTAACTAAAAGGAGTTCCTATCATTAAAATGTGACAGCATGGGGGAGAAATGATCTCTGTGGTCTTATCATTCCTTTCTATTTGTTTTAAAATATAAACAGGAAGTGTTTTACATGACTTCATAGTAGATCCTTATGTTGGACAGGATTTACATAAGAACTATGCAAGAAACAAAAAGAAAGGAAGTTGCCATGAATGGAATGGGGGGAGGACACATGTGAAATGACAGACAGACAGACAGACAGACAGACAGACAGACAGACAGACAGACAGACAGACAGACAGACAGACAGACAGACAGACAGACAGACAAAGAAAGAAAGAAAGAAAGAAAGAAAGAAAGAAAGAGGGGAAAAGGCATTAAATCTAGAAATACAAACATTTTTCTACACTTTTATTATCTCGGTTAATTCTGATATTGCAAACCGGAACGTTTTAAAATGTGTGACAACCCTGTTTTAACGGTTTACCAACACACGAAGGCTCCTCAATATCAATCGACACAGCAGCTAGAAACAAAGCCAGCAAGTGATTAAAAGCGACTGGGAAAAAGTAAAGATAATTACTGCAGCATTAAATTACTCCGAGGCTTTAGAATGCTAATTCATTCCTAAATTAAAGATACCAACCTGCATTCACTTAATGTAGATGATACAACTTTTGCATTTCCAGAAGTCTCCTTTGTTAGAGTAAGCGTGAATGATCGATGTCAGACAGACAACTAACTTTACATTTTTAAAACCTTATATTAAAACAAAAAGCTTGAACATTCTACTGAGCTTGTGCAGTTTTACCTGGACAAGCTTTCCTCTGAGTAGCCCTCAGGCCTGACATGCTATGAAACAGAACAGACACGTTGGAGAGAAGATTGTGGGGGCAGAAAGCCTTCATAAAGAACTATTTTCTGTTTGCAGCAATGGCTGTACCACGGGATTTAATTTTCCACCAACTTTTCTAAACCAAGAGGGTTTTTTCCAACATTCAGGCATAAAGTACCTGCTGTAAAGGTCAACGAGAACAAAATCCCAGCTTCTGTTCCCTCTGCCTCCCATTCATTTCTGCTAGAAAAAAAACAACAGGAAAACGAAGCCTATGCTTGAGTCCCCTGATGCATACAGGCAAATATATGTGCACGCACACACCCAAGCGGCTCTTGCAGAATCTGAACATGGAATTCTATCAGGGCTGTGTGGGTCGGCTTACTGTTGAGTCCTTCTTTTCATTCCAGCCTGTGATGAAGCTATTCTCTGTCTCCATCTGTTGTACCTGGTCTTCATTGACCTGTTTGAGACAACACAGAAACCCATCAACTTGACAGTGACTTGACAGTCACAGAAGTAAAGCATTTCGAAGGACAAAGAACAGCATGGAAAGCAGGAATAAAGCTCTTGAGAAGTTTAAAGCAGAGTTATGTTGTAAAACATTATCCAAATCATTGAATATCTCACAGAGTACAGTTCAATCGATGAACTGAAAGGGAAGCACGCAAGAGGTCCACAGTAATTCTGGAGCAGTTGCAAAGAACAACAGCTCAGATGGAAGAATCCTTTGATATGAGAACCATTAGTTAGCACTCTGCCAAAAAAAGATACTTTCTGGCCTGTTTACAACACACAAACTGCGGCAAAAACGAACAATGCACATCACCCTGAACACACCATCTGCATTGTGAAACACTGTGATGGCAGAATCATGCTGTGGAGTGTTTTCATGAGCAGGGCAGCTAGTCAGAGTTGATGAGAAGGTGGATGAAGCCAATTACATGGCAATTGTGGAAGAAAACCTCTTAGAGTCTGCAAAAGACTTGGCACCAACCTTCAACATTATGTTGGCACTAGAAAGAAGTGTCAAGTTTATTTATATAGTGCTTTTCAGCAACAAGGCACTCAAGGCGCTGTACATACGGAAAAACATTACAATGATACTGAAAATCAAACAACAGAGGTAATTTAAAAAAAATTATAATAAAATAAAGAGAATAGAATGATGGATAAGAAAATTAAAGGAAAATTGGACTGAAAACATAACTAATGATGTTTAGATGGCACAGTCAAAGGCCACTCTAAACAAATAGGTTTTTAATCTTGATTTAAAGCAACTTAGGGTTTCGGCGCTTTTACAGTTTTCTGGGAGTTTATTCCAGATTAGTGGAGCATAAGAACTAAAAGCTGC
>JAHUTJ010026176.1:6993-17931 GCA_036250325.1 Characodon lateralis | reverse complement strand
TTATATTATATTGTAGATATGTTTATACTGTTTAATTTGTATTGTATTGCACCGACTACGCCAAAACAAATTCCTTGTATGTCCAAAAACGTACTTGGCAATAAAGCTTTTCTGATTCTGATTCTGACAAATGTTGAAAATGTTCTTCCATCCTTCCTTGTTGATGGATTCTTATCAGAAGAAGCTGCTGATTCAGGCTGAGCAGGAGGAGGAGGAGGAGCCCCCCCCAGCAGCGCTCTTCATCAGACAGGCAGACAGTAACAGTCACTGTGTGAAAACCAGAAGTGTTGGGAATCAGAACCTTCTGGTGATCTCACATGTGCATCTTTATGTGTCTGTAGTGTTTTCTGTAAGAGATCTGACATGTTAAATAGAACTTTTAGGTCCAGTTTCTACAGAACCTTCAAAGCTGAAATAAACTGGGCGTGTCTCTCTGCACTCTGGGCTCTGATTGGACAGAAAGGTCTTATAGCAGTGAGAGACACGCTAGCTGTAAGGAAACAGAAATACTTATGTTTGCATGGAGAATTGGACATGTGGAGATGAAACTGGGACCACCTGAAGGTTCTGACTCGCAACACAACTTCTGGTTTTCACACAGCGTCTGTTTGAGGCTTAAACTGCCATCTGATGAGGAGATCGCCAATGTGGGCTACATCTCCTGCTGCTCCCCAGAAAAGGAGGGAATCACCAGAGCAACCAGTGGCTGAGTCTGGTTCTCACATTACTGAGGAGCTTCTTCATGAGGTCATCTGTAGGTTCTTTAGAAGATGAATGTTTTACAGGTAAAACGAGTCAGATTTCATTCGTTAGCTTTTAAAACCTGCCTTTCTACAGAATTTCATTTTGGACATTTCCTCCTTGCAGCACCAGAGGAAAGATCCTGAGATCAACTTAAACACAAAGCTATTCTGGTTTCAGATGTGTTCGGGTCACGGATCGGTTTGCCTGCAGCTGAGGATGTGGAGTCTCTTAACTTGAGGTTATTTCTGGCAGTACAGTTGTTGCAATTGGACTGAACTCACAGGGAAATGATGCAGGAAAATAAACTGAAGATTGTTATCCAACACAAACACATGAGGGAACATTTTTTTCCATCAGCTGGCAGAGCATGGTCCAGTAAACCCCAGTCCAGGTCCTGGTCCTGTTTGTTTACTGGTCGTCCTGAGGTCTCTGGTTCAAATCTGCTGCAGGACAGGTTTATTCTGAGCTCCATGTTTGGGTTGGAGATCTTCAGAGGGGCTGAGTGTGGACAGAGGTGGAGATTATCAGGAAAAAAACACTGATGTTTATAATATGATACAAATATGCTTCATATAAAGTAGATCTCATTTAAACCCGCTCTGGCTTATTTCCAACCCTTGTTCCTGGTGAAGATCTGACAATTAAAACCAATTCATATCTCTCATTCATATCACAGGACATGATTAAAATATTATCATTGTAGTATTCTGCCATCATTAAAAAACTACAATGATAGTGGATTATAGGGGGATTTATGGATCCTAAAGCAGAGGTAATGCTAATATGTTAGATGAAGTTTTTATTTGAGATGGTTAAACTTTTTGTTGCTCTTACTGTGAAGCAGGACTGATAAGCTGCAGCTTCCCTGCATACGGCTCTGGTTCTGAGTTCTCTGCTGGACCCATTTATTAGCTGAAACATGATCAGAACTAATTCCTACTTTTAATGGCCCAAAGAAACAGCTTTTGTTTCTTTTATGAGCAGTTTGTATGATACCTGCAGCAGACTATCGAGATTTACGATATCAGTGTTTCTGACTAACAGTACACGGGATTTCAGAGGTCATCTACTCAGAGAAAGGGAACTGAGGACTTCAGTTTGTCCTCCGTCCAAAAAATCAACTTGTTGACACCTGAAAGATCCATCAGATCAGGTGTATGGAAGATCCTCCGTCCCTCAAAGCCTCCCCTTCAAACTCCCCAGTCTCAGCATCAGGGAAAGTCAGGTTAACTTGATCAGTTCATTTCATTATTTGATTGTTCTGTGTTGCTGAATTTTATGCTGTTACTGACGCCTGCAACCAGATTACAAGTTGTGTAGAGTCAATTATTTATGTCACCTTATAATGTAATTCTTCAATAGTAGTGAAACATCTTGGTGTATAGTTCAAACTAGTTATAGGAGGTTTTTAAGGGTTGCCTTAAGCCCAAACTTGTTAAATAGCATCCTTGGAACTCATGTTGAGTCACTTAAACTAACCTAGCCTGGGTAACAAGTCCAAGTTAGGAATTAGGGAAGTAAGCAGTCACAGATGTGACCGTTGTCATTGGCTGACTACAGGCGCTACTTAGCCCTGCAAATCCATCGCTTTAAAAAGGGTGTGACTTCTGGATGTAGGTTGTTAGACGTTAGATGAGTCATTTCCCGACACCGGCTTAAATGGATTCTTCAGTAATCCTGTTCAGTTTAATACTCGTCTGGTTGGGAAGGTCTAGACCCTTTAGATGGAGGGCTGGTTCTTCTCAGAATTAGGAAGTAGGAGGGAGGGGTTTAGCTCGTCAGACAACAAAAGGTGGAGCAGAGATCAGGTTTCCAGCTAACAGCCGGTCAAAGCAGAACCAGGAGAACCGGGCCAGCTTAAAACCCTGCATCAGAAACCTTTGAATGGTTCTTACATTTGTACTAGACGTGTTTTACACTAAAGACTAAAAATAGCCTTGATAGGAGACCACTGCAGAACAGAATGTGTTTAACGGTCCTAGACAGAACCGGTCCAATAGAAATGTACGGCAGGACAAGTCAGCTAAAAAGGGCTCATTTGAAGTGTTCTGGTCTTCTGGTTGTCACAGTGGTCTGATGGTGGAACCAGTGGGAACATGAGGTTCAGGTTGTGCTGAAATCCCACCCTAAGGGCTGGTTCTGTTACACGATCCGACCCTTCTTGAGTCTACAAGGCTTCCTCTGTGTCTAGTGGCCTTCACTCCCTGTTCTGACCAACTGTCAGATGCTTCGGTAACTGCCTGATTTCCCTCCTGATGCCCTCTGGTGGCCATAAACCACTGGTCTGCATGTGGACCAAACTCCTCCAAATTCTCCCGGAGCTGAAAAGACGGCAGATTATTCTATGCTCTGTATAAAGTTCTGCCTGCCTCTCTTAAATTAAACTTTCCTTCACTTTAGTTTTTATGCTGTAGTGAAAAACGGTGTGGATCTTTATGAACTAATGTCTTCCTTCTGTCCACAGCTTTCTGCTGCCTTCCTCAGTTTAGACCAGTGGTGTCCAAACGTCCTGCCACCTGGACCAAAGTCTACCAGCTGAAATGTTGTTTGGTTTTCTAAATAAAAACAATTTTATTGAGATTTTTTTGTTTTACCTTCGATGTAAAGAAATAAAGCGGTCTAACTTTTGTAGAAAATGATCCATGAACCGTTTCAGATCCAAAACTGTTCTCTTTTAAAGAGAACAGCATAAATGTTCCACATTTTTGAGGTCGATTGTTTTCTATTTTGTTGGTCTAGAAAAAATGTCTTTGCTCAGCAAGGAGAACAAAATACAGGCCACTGTTGAAAAAAGAACGGCTGAGTCCAAATCTGTTTTTCAGTAAAGCTCGCAGGATGTTTGTGGTCCTGAAAATTATAGATAGAAGCTTTGTCATAGCTCACTTTTAGATTTTAAAGAAGATTTTATTTTATGAGGGAAAATCTTACCTTAAGAAGTTTAAACGTCTTTATCTGCATCCACCGCCTGTGCTGATGGGCCTAATTGGTACCATTCTTTAATTATGGTCAGGGGCCACACAGAAAGGGGTGCACTTTGGGCACCCCTATTAAGACTCCAGATATTTTTATTTCTGGGGAATTAATATTTTCATCACATTCCCAGCTGTCCTTTCAGCTGGTCCGAGTCAGGAGCGGATCCACACGGTTACTCCGCTCTCATCCTCTGGGTTCCCTGATGCAGCAGCTGAGTCCAACAAACCTTCACCCGACACTGGAATGCTTCAGGAATGTTGCTGTGGTTGAAATGTGGCAAAACCTCTGGAGCTCCAACATAAGAAAACATTTCTCC
Source organism: Characodon lateralis (assembly GCA_036250325.1). Lineage (NCBI taxonomy): Eukaryota > Metazoa > Chordata > Actinopteri > Cyprinodontiformes > Goodeidae > Characodon > Characodon lateralis. Next base: position 13,898 of record JAHUTJ010026176.1, on the reverse strand, counting down.
TGCGCAGAACAACACGGAACAGAACCAGCGCCGATGGTTTCAGTGGAGTTTTAATGGATTGGAACATAAGGGAGGGATGCTGAGATGGAAACCATAAGCAGATCCAGGAGAAATATTTGGATCTAAACAGACGTCACTTCACTTTGGTACATCTGATAAGCTGAACATGGACCAGACCGCCTGGAGGAGTCTCGACGTTTTATTTAGAGTCAGTTCAGACCTCAGGATATTGTTCCTCAAAGGTTCCTCTGTAATCCAACAGAAGCTTTTTTTTTTTTACCATTTCAGTCCCTGAAACCTCAGATAACTTCCACATGTTGCAGAACATAGCCTGAGTCAAAGATTTGGGTTAAATACGTTCTGGCCATGCAGAACTTCTCTTCAGCTTCAGTCTGTTTTCTACAACACTTCCCATCACATTTCCTGATGTCCTCAACATTTTACTGTCTGATCTGCTGTAGTTTTCACAGCTCCTGATTAACTTTGACCCGTTCAGACAGGACTTCCTGCTGAGCAACTAAACCTGCTCCTGAAGAAAGTTATTTCTGTCAGATTCCTTCATATAGAGCCAGAAAGTGCAGGAGAAGAGTGATAAAGGTCATCTCAATGAAACAATAAAAAGATCCTGATTAATTTTATTAAATAAAATCGAATAAAAAGACCCTAGCCCTATTCTTAAACATTCTGAAGCTGAATTAAAAGAAGGTCCACTTTTGATGAATGCAACACTATACTAAGTCTGCGGGGACCCCTGCTGACCCAGACAGCAAGGTTTGCTTTTGCCTTGATCCAACTCTGAGTCTGGTTGAGCCTTGAACCCAACCATGCAAACCTGTGAGTAGAAACCGACTGAGGCTGGGTTCTACTTGTTAGTTGTTTCACAGATTAAAATAAATAAATCAGACTTTTTGTTTTAATGAACTCTGACCGGATCAGTTTTTAGTCCAGACTGGGTCAGAGCCAGATGTACCTTCAGAATTAATTAATCAGGTATAAATCCTCCATCAATGCATTGATTCTGCCTCCAAACACCTTCGCGAGCGTTTATATGAGCAACAAGTGAGATACTCTGTGCGCCTGCGCAGCTCACATCACCTCAGCAGTGATAAAACTTTAAATGCGACTCCAGGTGACCCCTCCTCTCTACAACAGGTGTAACTGATCCAGTAAAAGAGGACCTACCGCTGAAAACCAGGACCCTCTGCGCACTGCCGCTGCTCCCACGCTGGTAAATCCTCCGTGAACTTTCCACGGACTGAGGCGTAGAAGCTGTGGTGCAGGAAGCCAAAGTGAGAAACAGACCGCCTCTCTGCGCTCCCTCCTCCTCCTCCTCCTCCTCCTCCAGCAGAGTGAATCAGAGTCTGCTGAGGAAAAATTATTTTCAGACTTTATTTTCATCTTTACTGTACGATTCCAGGAAGCCGAACTGTCCTGCTTCATCTGGATTAGACGCTTCAGCTGCTCCTGCTTCTCGTCATCAAAGGATGAAGAGGAGAGGAAGTGATAAAGGCTGCAGATGCTCCCCAGCCTGACAACATAAATCCATCCGTCATTCAGTTCTGCACCAGCAGCAGTGAGGATGGAGGTCTGCACCATCCGAGCTTCTAAAGGTGTGTTTAATCTGCCCCCTGCAGGTGAAGCATCATGGTTACAGCAGAACATTTTATCTCTTAACCAGATGGGAAGCAGATGTTTTATAAACTCTGCAGCTTCATATTTTCTTCACATGACATAACTTCATCTCAGTACAGTCAAAAGATCATCAGCAGGAGAAGCTATGCAAAGAGTCCAGCTGAAATCACTCCATCAGTTAAATGATCTGCTGAAATCATTGTTCTGGTACCAAAGGTCCAAAAAAACAGCGGCAGCATCATCACTTTGCATGTGTGTGGATCTGTGGATGTCCTGGCATGATGGAGGGCTGTGTCACAATGCTAAAGGGATAAAGTGACTCAAAGATCAGAAACACAGAAATGTTGGACCTATGGTCCAACTCTCCAGATCTGAACCCCACTGAGAACCTTTGGTCAGTTGTCAAAGAGCAGGTAAAAGAATCAAGATTCCAACTACTGAGAAAATAACAATGGGTCTCCATCAGTCAGGATTTGGTCCAGAACTCCAGAAGTTAGGAAGAAGAAGGATCAACTCTGAGAATATTCAGTCTGAGCAGAGATCTGATGATTTTCATAGTTAAAGGCTTTAAAACATAATAAATGTAATTGTTCTTCATCAGAAACACAAAGACACAAACTGTTGAGTTAAAAAGAACTAAATGAAGGGTGGAACCTTCTTTATTTAAAAACTCACACCATAATAAAAGCAATACATCAAACTCTACAAACTAATGTGGGACAATCATTTGGCTCAAAGCTTCTTCAGATAAAACCATCAGAGTCAAACTGGTTCAGTTCTGGTCTCATGACTGGCTAGAATCTCAACTCATACAGAAGGTCTGAGCTGCAGGAACAAGCTGAGGCTGGTGTGACCTGGTGGTAACCAGTAAGTCGGCTAACTGGGAAAAGTTTCCAAAAACATCCTTATCCTTGAGATGCTGAACCTTGAGAACAGATTCAGACCTTGGAGTTTTTCAGCTCGCCTCATCGTTGGCTACATGTCCGTGTCTGATTTTACTTCCTGGGAATAATCGGGAGACCCCTCCTGCATTCAGGTGTGTGTTTCCAGGTGTAACGATTTATATCCAAGCTCTATAAATCTGCAGCTTCTTGTTTCTGCAAGTGACCAGGTCTCCTGGAGCTTTAAACTGCACTTCCGTTCAGCACCGCACTCTTCAGGCTCGCCTGTTTGCTGCTGGAAGAACCTGCTGGTCTCCAGATGGTGCCTTCAAACAAGCTTCCCACCTCAAACACTTCATGGATCGCTTTCCGGAAACAGTGGAAGTTGTAGTCTATCAGACCTGTACAGGAAGCAGAACACAGTTCAGTTTCATGTTGGATGGAGAGAAGGAACTAAACGAGGTTCCTGCAAAGATCCTCGGTTCTTTATAGAGAACAATAATTCACCATTAATCCCACAGAGGCAGGAATTACATGTGGAAACTGGGAAAAACAACAGGAAGGAAGGAAGGAAAAGATGATGGGAAAGGGAAATAAAAATATTTTTCCATCATTTATTTCCTTTTCCCGACCTGGAAAATATCTGACTGAAAATAAATTGTGTAGTTTTCCCAGACTTTTCCGGACCATTAAGGCCTCTGAATAAAAGTTGCTGATAAAATGTTCAGAGCACCTTTCCTCTCGAAACTCTCCTCCCTGAGGATGCAGACCAGAGCCAGGAACTTTGTGACCTCCTTCAGATAGAGCACCGTGGTGTTGTTCAGCTTGATGATAGCTGAAGACTCGTTATCGTAGGCACAGCCGCCCCCGTCCTCCATCAGTCTGGTGTAGGAAGAGAACCATCACAGACCATCCTCAGAGAAGCTTTAATCAAATCAGGTTCTGGTCTTCTCACCCGTAGATGCAGGAGACATCGATGACAACGTCGATCATGTCGCAGCAGAGCTCGTAGGACTGCATGTCCACAGGAGAGCTGTCGGTGGCGATGTAGATCTTACTGACGACGTCAAACAGGAAGGCCTTCTCGATCCCAGAGTGCTGCGGAGACGATCAGATGTTAGGGACTAAAACACACACATTCTAAGGGTTTCAAAAGGCTGAAACCTACTGATATGAAGATGTTCAGGAGGTTCTCCAAAGTTGGCAGCTGAGGGATGAGTTTCTGCACAACTTTACTGAAGGCCTCAAAGATGGAGTGGTCGTAGATGCTGGTCAGGTAGAAGCTGAGGAGGAGAAGATCAGAGAAGAAGAGGTTCAGAAACTTCAGAGAGAAGTAAATTCCAGATCCCAGACGGGTTTCAAAGAAAAACTGATGTGTTGGATTTTCAGGGTTAGGGTTGCTTTAGGACCTTCCTTTAGAAGTTTTTAGCTGCAGCAGCCTGAGCTGGAGAACTGCTGGTGGTTCTGCCCATGAACCAGTTCTTTGTGACATGTTTGTTAACCAGGTTTCATCTTCCAGCAGGAAACTCAGAAGACTGACCTCCTCCTGTCTGTGACCCTATGCCTGTGCTCACCTGAGGTGAAGCTTCTCCAGGCTAGCGTCTGCCAGGTCGTCGTTGGCTCTCTGGTGGATGTCTCTTTGCGTCTCAATTTTGTGGTCATCTGACAGTCCGTCCACCTTATGGATGAACACCTCAAAGTTGATGTCTGGATTCACTTTGTAGGCTCTGGAGACAGTCAGATGTAACCGGCCTAGAGCCTCCATGTAGTCGTCCTGAGGCAGGAAACGGAGATCAGACAGAAAGGCGCAGGATCACAGCTCAGGTTAAAGGTTTATCATCCAGGAAACATCTTCAAAATCTGCAGCTTGCAGCAACAGTTCTTAACGTGGAGTCCTGTAAACATTTCAAACAAAATCCTAAAACATTTACTGGAATGATCAAAATCTGTGCGAGAATGAAATGCATCAGGCATGGTGGAAGTCATGAGGCCAAGCAGACTTTCCCTGCAGATCCAGACACCTGAGGTATATATCTGCAGAGCTGAGATGTTCTTTGTGCACAAACTGGAGCAATAATAACATGTTGAAAAGACATTGCATTTCTACATCAGGCTTCATTCTGAGGCAACAGAACTTTTGTTTTGAGGGACAGGCAGGTCGTTGGTTTGCATCTGACTCGGAAGGCTCCTAGAAGCATGGGCCTCCATGTGATTAAAAACAGCAAGTCCCAAACTCCAGGTTGGTCAACAAAGAGCCTCCAGAAGTAAGAAAGACTCCCTGTTAGCTGTTGAAACCAAAGTCCAGTTGTCTCAGATTAAAGCCTGTTGTAGTTGCTCTGATCCAGATGAATCTGCTCAGGCATGACGTCATATCTCCTCCTCTGACCAAGGAACCAGAACTCAAAAAGGGTTCAGTTTTTCTGCTAGATATGGTCTGAGAGCTGTTTCTGTGGTTCTTGGAAGATAAACGGATGGAAATCCCTGCTTGGCAGGATCCATGGGAATCGCTGCTAGAAAAGGTGACTCATAAAGGCTGACCGACAAACAAATGCTCTATTTTAAAGGTGCAAGGCCTATTTTCTGACTGGTTCCACCTCAGTCATGTGACCTAACTTCAGGCTTCCTACCTGTGCATCGATGACAAAGATCAGAGCTCCGGTTCCCTTGAAGATCATCTCACTGTCAAATGTGGGGTCAAAGAAGTCCACCTGGCCGGGAAAATCCCAGATCTGGAAGTTAACGAAGGAGCTGCTGGAGATGTCGTCCTTGTAGATTTTGTTGGTGCTTTCCAGGAATAAAGTCTCGTTGGGAGACATTTTGTGGAAAACAACCTGGATGGAGATGCACAGAGAGAGTTTCACTCTAGATTCTGGTTCCTAAATATTATCCATGCAGCATTTTTCTGGACATGTTAGCAGGAAAACTTGACAAGTAACAAACATTCTTGGTTCTAAGAAGTTTGACGAGACCTTTAACAGAAACACAGTTCAGTGTTTCTCCAAAAAATTTGGCTTTTCTATCTTCTTCCACCTGAAGGTCAGCAACACTTTGTCCAGTTTGCTGTTATCTGGATTTCTATCAGGCTGTTTGCTGCTGTTTCCGTTCATCTGTGTTTCAGGTTGATCCCACACGGATCAATCACCAGTGATCCATCACCAGTGATCCATCCACACGGATCAATCCACACGGATCAATCACCAGTGATTAATCACCAGTGATCCAGCCACACGGATCAATCCACACGGATCCATCACCAGTGATCCATCACCAGTGATCCATCACCAGTGATCCATCACCAGTGATCCATCCAAACGGATCAATCCACACGGATCAATCACCAGTGATCCATCACCAGTGATCCAGCCACACGGATCCATCACCAGTGATCCAGCCACACGGATCCATCCACATGGATCAATCACCAGTGATCCATCACCAGTGATCCATCCAAACGGATCAATCCACACGGATCAATCACCAGTGATCCATCACCAGTGATCCAGCCACACGGATCCATCACCAGTGATTCAGCCACACGGATCCATCCACATGGATCAATCACCAGTGATTAATCACCAGTGATCCAGCCACACGGATCAATCCACACGGATTCATCACCAGTGATCCATCCACAGTGATCCATCCACAGTGATCCATCACCAGTGATCCATCACCAGTGATCAATACACACGGATCAATCACCAGTGATTAATCACCAGTGATCCAGCCACACGGATCAATCCACACGGATTCATCACCAGTGATCCATCCACAGTGATCCATAACCAGTGATCCATCACCAGTGATCCATCACCAGTGATCAATCCACACGGATCAATCACCAGTGATCCATCACCAGTGATCCAGCCACACGGATCCATTAACATGGATCAATCACCAGTGATCCATCACCAGTGATCCATCCACATGAACCCATCCACATGGATCCATCACCAGTGATCCAGCCACACGGATCCATCCACATGGATCAATCACCAGTGATCCATCACCAGCGATCCATCCACAGTGATCCATCACCAATGATCCATCCACAGCGATCCATCCACAGTGATCCATCACCAGTGATTCATCACCAGTGATCCATCCACACGGATCCATCCACATGGATCAATCACCAGTGATTCATCACCAGTGATCCATCCACACGGATCCATTAACATGGATCAATCACCAGTGATCCATCACCAGTGATCCATCCACACGGATCCATGCACATGGATCAATCACCAGTGATTAATCACCAGTGATCCAGCCACACGGATCCATCCACATGGATCAATCACCAGTGATTAATCACCAGTGATCCATCCACACGGATCCATTAACATGGATCAATCACCAGTGATCCATCACCAGTGATCCATCCACACG
>JAHUTJ010026175.1:0-17941 GCA_036250325.1 Characodon lateralis | reverse complement strand
TTTGTGCAGACACATGCACATTTGTGGTCTGCTGGAGGTCATTTTGCAGGGCTCTGGCAGTGCTCCTCCTGTTCCTCCTTGCACAAAGGCGGAGGTAGCGGTCCTGCTGCTGGGTTGTTGCCCTCCTCCACATCTCCTGGTGTACCGGCCTGTCTCCTGGTAGCGCCTCCAGGCTCTGGACACTACGCTGACAGACACAGCAAACCTTCTTGCCACAGCACTGGATGAGCTGCAACTTGATGTCACTTGTGTGGGTTGTAAACGGACTGAACTTATATAGCGCTTTTCCAGTCATACAGACCGCTCAAAACGCTGTACACTAGAGCTACATTCACCCAATCGCACTCACTAACGCTCACACATTCATACACCGATACACAGATTGGTAGGCAACTTGAGGTTAAGTGCCTTGCCCAGGGGCACATCGACATATGGCAGGAGGACGCTGGAATCGAACCCGCAACTTTCTGATTGCAAAACGACTACTCTTCCTACTGAGCCACAGTTGTAGAGTCCGTCTCATGCTACCACGAGTGTGAAAGCACCACCAACATTCAAAAGTGACCAAAACATCAGCCAGAAAGCAGAGGTACTGAGAAGTGGTCTGTGGTCCCCACCTGCAGAACCACTCCTTTATTGAGTGTCTTGCTAATCGCCAAAAATGATGTCAAATTCAAAAAAGGGAAATTAAATGTTGTAGCTCACATTATGCAGGTTTCTTCAAAGTGTCGTAGAAGTTACTGGCTGTAGGCAGGAAGGATCTGTAGCAGTCTGTCTTACAGCAGATCTGAAGAAATGTCTGTCAGCAGTCTAAGCCTAAATGGTCCTCTACAACACTCCCCGTCTGTGGAGAAGTTCGGTGGTGTGCTGCTATCTTCTGTTTAGCTTCTGATCGCAGCACCGCCCTGCACTGCTTGCATTCCAGGCTGGTGCTGAAAGCAGAGGGAAAGATGCATTGATCTGCTCGGGAAGGCCTGTTTGTTCGCCAAAATCTACACTCCTCTCTTCTCCACCACCAGCAGGCTATGCTCCTCAGCTGAATTCAGTTTTCTCCCATCTTTTTTTCTTTGTTTTGTTTTGGTCATTTTACCAAACTAAACCTCATTACACAAGAAGGAAATCGCAGTATAATGCTGACTTTTAATATTAATATGAAATTAATTTCTGTCCGTCATGGAATATCCAGCATTAGGAAATGTTGAAACACTTTCTGCCCTTATATAAATAATGATGGGAGCTACTGGAAAGAAACGATCTAACAAACACAACTGGCAGAAAATTTTAACTTTTTCTTCTGAAATCAAAATTTGGACGAAGATGTGATTAATTTTGTAGAAATTTAATTTTCTTGTAGGAACAATTAAATTTCTTATAATGGGATGCACTTCTACAGTTTGAGTTTTGCAGAGAAAAAAATAAAAAGAATTAGTTTTGTTAAAGTGAGATGCTGTAATTGTTTTTAACTAGGTTCTATCTCCAGATGCTTACATCTTACAGCCTGATGGAACTTGGTATATTTTTAGATGATGCAGAACTTTGCTGTTTGCTCCTGTTTCTATTTATTTTAATTTACAATAAGCATGTTTTAAGATGTGTAAAATTTCAGTTTCTCCAGAGAGTAGAAGAAACAAAAATTTGTTTTTACTACAGTTCTGGAAGAGAAATTGGTGTCAGCAGAAATCATCCACATCACTGCATTTCTCTCATCAACATACCAGATTTTTTCTATTACAACATTTGATTGTAAAGGAATTAGCTGTGAACTAGCAGATAAAATGAGCCACCTCTGCTTTCATTATCAAGCCGTGGATATATTCTGTGCCCGCTCAGGTAAACTGAACCCATCCTTAAACCGAAGTCTGAGCAGCTCCACTGGCCCCGCCCCCAGCAGCATCAGCAGAGAGCCGGGTCTGAGCAGGCTGCGTCGTTCCACTATCTGCACCTCTGCAGAGCCGGTTTCCTCCAGAACGGGTTCTCACTCACAGCCCACCCAAGCCAAAAAGCTGCTCGAAGGAGAGCGTGCCAAAGCGACCAGATCCATGCCCATGAAGAGAGCAGAGCCCACATCCATCCAACCCACTCCCCCAAAGAGAAAGGTAGAGAGAACTGTGTCTGTCAACGTAACCAGCTCAGGTCGGCTGCAGAGTGGTGTGAAGGCCAAAGCCCTGGTTCATCCAACCCCCAACACGGCAGACAAAGGAGTCCATCATGCAGATGGTGAGAACGCAGAGCTTTTAGTTTGATGTTATGACATCTGATTTTACATCTAAACACTTCTGCAGTTTATTCCTGAAACGTTCTGTTCGTATGCTAATGTGGCAGATTGTGTAAATGCTGAGGCTCTGCATGTGAGGGGATCTTCAAAGTGGATTATGTTTTCTGCTTTGATTTCAAACTAAACTAAGTTGTCAAAGTTTGTTAATCTGGATTTTCATCCTCAGGATTATCCAAGGCAACAAAGCCAAAAAGGCTCTCAGTCAGCAGCACCGACAGGTACAGTGGATCCACATGTTTCAATCATTCCCATGACTGTTTTTACATGTTCATACCTGGTATGTAAAGAAAAAACATTTCACATCTCCTGTTAACGTGTGCTGCTTTGGTCTTGGGTGCCGGATTGTTATGAAACAGGGAAGCAAACTTGGAAAAATGTACAACTTCTAACCCTAACCACCAGCCAACAATTCACATCCCACCTACCCCTCAAAAAAGCCACATCAGATAAAAGTATTAAAATTCTCTGTGACTTAGTCTCCAATAACTGTTGAAGCAACCTCACAGTTTTTACTATTAAGAAAGCTCTCACACTCTTCTTGACATGTTTTACCTCTAGCTTACAGCAGGGGTACCCAACCTTTTCCTTAAAACTGACAGGATTTGCCCTCCTGGATTTTTTTGCACACCCGGTGGCGCATCGTTTGCAATACAATGTGGGTGATGGGGTTGGTGTTTGTCTCATTTAATTGTATCTTCTTTGCTTGCAGTAAATGGTAAAAAATGGTAAATGGCCTGTACTTGTATGGTGATTTATCAAGTCTGAGGACTCCAAACTTTTTACACTACAATCAGTCATCCACTTGTTTAGAGGTTTAGGAACCCTCTTTGTGAGTTCAGTCCCAGTTGAAAAGGTTTTTTGCTGCAGGTCTCCTGATTTCATCTGAACAATTACGTGCAAAGTTTTCTACTAGTCCATCTGGTTTCCAGTGAGTGGGATATAGAGCTGTTATAACACTTAAAAAGTTGATTCACTTTATGTTCATTTTTCCTTCTCCATGACTTTAAACTGACTGAAGAAGTCAGTGACTTTTATCTCCGCATCAGACCAGGGTGAGTTGGAGAAAACTTACCTGGTGGTGAAAGAGGGCAGGACTATAAGCAGTTGATTGTAATTCTTTTTTCCGTGCTAGTTTAAAAAAAAAAAAAAGTGTTATCTGAAAAGACAGACATGTCATTAATTGCTGTCTGATGGGAGTAATCAAACTGTTTGAGTCAAAAAATAGGGGAGCAAAAACATAAGTTTACTCCCCACTTTAAAAGATACGGAAGTAGTTGCTCCATTTGCTCCAACTGTTAGTCCCCTATGGCTCAGGCCTTTGGTCTAGAGCAGGGGTTAAATTCTTCCATTTGGTCTGCATAGTGTTCAGTTAATCTGTAATCTTTTTTCTCTCAAATAGTCGTCCTCAGAAGCTGTCTGCTGGGTCTCTCACGCCTTCTGCTGGTGGCTGTAAGCCTCTGCAGGCGTCTGCACGTCGCCCTTCTGCCATACCCACCCCGATTAAGCGCAGGACATCTACCTTCCAGGCCCCCTCAGATCAGACCAGGACATTCAGGCTACCATCTAGAACAGATACCTGCATCACTTGCTGTACAAATTCAGCAGAGAAACCACAGAGGTGTAGGTGAGATGCTTGAAACAGTTGGAAACATTTGAGGGAGGCAGTCACCTGAGACAACCCCATAACCCATCACCGTACTGTTCTGTGTGGTATTTTTCTGTAGCCCTGTTCCACAAGGCAAACAGGAGGAAGAGCCTGTTCACTTCTCCGACATTAAGCCCTTCCGTCTGGAGGAGGAGGAGTCCCCTGGCACCCTGCCTTTAAACAGTCCAGAGACGAAGCAAACACACAACAGTGATCCTGGCATGTTGACAGTGAGCGAAACAGTTCCCAACAGCAATCCGATCGAACTGGAGATGACAGAGGAGAGCGCAGTCAAGACCCAGGAGGTCAGTAGTTTCATCCTGAGGCAGACTGGTGTATAATATAAGGCCAGTCTGATCTATTTCGAGAGATTCTGGTTGTATAGCCTAACATGTAATTACTGTTCTGTGATCTTACATTTCAATAAACTAACCTGAAAGACTGCTTGGAAAACAGGACTGATGAGCTTCTGTCGGCTGTTTTTAGACACAAACATGCTGTTCAATTACAACACATTATATTTCAGTGGGTAACAGGCTCGTTTTCTTTAGACTTCATGAATTCTGTGTAGCGACACCGCGGAACAATGTTTAGAACTGTAAGAAGTGCTTGAAATGTGATCTTGGACTTCCCTCAAGTAATTTTGGCTTCTGTTGTCAAAAGCTGAAGGTAGTATGCAGAAATCACAGCTGCCTATTTTTATTAAATTACTATGAACAGTACGCAAAAAGAACAATTAATCTCCATCCATCCTAAATGTCTCCGTTTAGGATGGATGGAGTTTAATTGTTCTTTCAGAAAGCAAAGAAGAAAGAAATGAATCCTCCTCATACTTACAGATGAATTATTAAATAATGCAAGGACAAGTATATTTACAATTATTTAATGGAAGTTTTTTTCTCTCCAGCCAGTCCCACATGGTTTGAGCTGGATATCAGAACATGCTGTTGTGCTTTGAAGTACTGTAAATGGATGATCAAGCAAGATGTTAATAGAGCAACAGATTCTTTTAAAGCACATCAAGACTGACAACCTTGAATATCACTGGTTGAGGCAACAGTCCTCCATCTCATTAATCTTTTAACCCTGCATTTTCTCTCCTCAGGTTCTCCTGCTGGATCTCCCTCCTCCGGCTCTCCAGCCCCAAGAGAAACTCCTCATCGATCTGGCCAACACCCCCAACCTGATTCGCACCAACAGCAAGAGCTGCACCACAGCTCAGGTAACATTTACTGTTGGTTCACTAAACATCAGCGATTCTGTTATGATCAGTGTCATGTCGAGGCCAACCAGGTTTGTACCGCCCCACTTTTAAAAATGATCATCTGCAGTGTCCAACAGAATCCCTTTTGTTTAGATTTTTTTTTTTATTTCAGCAAACAAGATTTTCTCCTCAGTTGGCTGTTAGAAAAATCTTCAAGAAACTGCTTCAGTTGCTATAAAATAATCTCGGTGATAAGTAATAATAAAAAATTTGTTAAGATATTTTCCTTGATTTATCTAAAGCGCTTGATAACGCCAATCACAATATCTTACTTCCAGAACTCTTAAACATGTCTTTGCAAGAAACCCTACAAATGCTTTATAATTATCTTTGCAACTTAAAACAATTTGGTAGGATTAATTGATGTAAATCTGACCCTGCTATTATAAGATTTAAAAAACGTTGAGAAGATTTTCTTATATATTTTAAAATTACTTGTATTCTGTATTAGTTTCTTTTTTTGTACAAATTAGTTTTATTCTCAGAAAATGTTGTAATGTCTTAAAATAAAGCCAATCTAGAAATAATTTTGAATCAGTTTAGTCTTAATAAGTTGGCTCTCAATGTATCTAAAGCTAAATTCATTGTATTTGTATCTAAAGAAAGTGCTGCTCATCCACTTCTTCTTTCTACTTTGGAAATAAATCAATGTTGCAGGTCTCAGTTCCAAGTTTTCTTGGTGTTTTTGATAGATGAAAATGAAAATAAAAAAAAAATCTTGAGACAAAATCTTCAGATTCTATTTCAACTCAAATATGCAAATCTAATGGGATCATTAGTAAGCTTTGTAGTTTAGTTAGTCAGACGTGCCCAATAACTCTAAACTATAGTTAATTTATCCATATCTATATAGTAATATTGCATGGGGAGATGCCCATCTTTCCTATATATTTTTAGGGTGTTTTGGAAAGACACATTTTGTGGAATTAAGTTTGAACAATCAGCACCTATTTTCAGAGCACTTTCATCCTAATAATTTTTTATATAAATATTTAACCTTTGCTTTAAATCTATAAAAATCCTATTTAGTCAGCCACATCTTTTGTTTGTATAACCTATTTCACACAATCGTACTACCAGAAAGATGAACTGAACCTTCCCTTTTTATATACTAAACATCAATTTTAAGCAAGTACAGTTAAAAGAAGTTAAATATTTTTGTCACCCATTTCAGAAAGTGAAACTCATTTAGATAAATTACTAGCGGTGCACCAATTGCAGTTTTCTGGCCAGTCATAGATTTCTCATGGTTAAAAAGCCTGACCTGCTGATTCCGATTTTGGCAGATGGTGATTTTTTTTATTTTTTCTTTGTAACCAACACTATTAGGTGTTATAAGGTCACAATAAACCTTTAAAGTTCCAATTTTATTTTATTTTATTCAGAAACATTGAACAATACTGTTAAATACAAACTTGTTTTAACTCCACATGCAGCAGTGCTCTCAAATATATAAGTAAAACCTTTAGAGCAATGTGGTTCCTTTAGTCTTTAATTTTTCACATTTTAAAAAGACACAAAACTTTCACAATAAGTTAGACAAGTTGATAAGATCAGTGGATAAGATTGGTTTCACATGTATCAACCGATCTCCTAAAATTAAGGAAATTGAGGCCGATCAATTGGCTGGCCAATCAATCGGTGCATCCCTATTAATTATACAGAGTATAATATTGAAAACCTTTATTCCTTGTCATTCCCCTCGGTGAACACACATTACGCCACCAATCACTGATCAGATATGCAGAACAAACATGTGCTCACCATGCCAGGATTGAAGTGAGAAAACAGTCCAAAAAAAGACTGGGAAAAGCCCATCTCATACTGTAAGGAGGTGAACAGAACCCTTATGCCTCTTTCCCCACTGGCTCTTTTTAGGTGCCGTGGCTCCGGTCCAGTCTGTTTCGCTCCACTCTGTATGGTACCTGATGTGTTTGCATTGAAACCCTGATGGCTGGAGCTATGGCGTCCAGCCTCCAGTGCCGTGCGCTGTGCTGCGATTAACGTTATGTGTGACATTGTCACATTCAAGTAATATGCGTGAAATGATAAAAATAAAGAATTAAATAGAAAATAAAAACATAAACTAATACTAATAATGTATTGTACAAGCAAGAATGTTGCATTTTTTTCATGTATAAAATGATCCGCTTGAATAATAATCTGGACCAAAGCCCAGCCAGAACTTATAAAATAAGGCTCAGGGGTTCTGATGTGAGCGCTGTGTGAGAGGAGAAGCTGAGACTGGTAATGCTGCAGAGTTTGCCTGAAGAAGTTATGGTTTCGGGCTTTATGAGGAGGTTTTTGTCTCGGCCATGATAATAACAAGGACTTTAAAACACAGAACTTCCTTCAGCCTTCAGGCCTGGTTTATGATGTGGAAATAGTAAAATTATATTTCGGTTTGAAACGCTCCGGCAGATGTGGTCCCTAATATTATCGCAGTTGCTTTTGAGTTTTATTAACTTTTCTCTGCACTACCTCAGTGAAAACCTTCTCCTTTCTCCTCCAATCAGTGAACACACACTGGTCGCATCACATGTAGTCCCTACTCCGCCCTGATCTTACCTGCTCAGGAGCAGGGACCAAAAAAGTAGCTAACGGTACAGAAAAAAACAGTAATGGAAACCGAGTGGAGTGGAGTAGGGCCAGATCAAGCCAGTGGAAAATGGGTATTAGTGGTCCTTTTTAACGCAGCATGTTCTTTTAGTCCTTTTAAGTAGCACAAATAACAGTGGTTTAAATGTACAGCTGCCATCAAAATGGGTGCATGTACAAAGTGCAACAACCCACCTCAGAAACAGTGAGTATGTTAACTGGTTCTTCAGTGACTGTACTTAAAAAACACACCAACCGATTCCTGTAGATTACACAACCACCTGTATACAGGGAAAATGTATCTGTTGCTGGATGCGTTTTAAATTATAAGGAAAAAATTCAGAAGAAAATCAGTAACTTTGCTTCTGTAAACTGGACCATAACTAAACTTACCTCAAGCATCTGTATTTGAGCTAAATCAAATGTTATTGAACTGATGCTTCTAAAATAATACGCTGAAAAGATCCAACCTTAAGATATAATACCAGTGTAAACTGTCAAAATACCTGTGGAAACTGAGTAAAAGCTAGTCAGCAATTCTAAAAAGGATTTGATTCTTGTCACTTTGGTAAAATATTAAAAATTGACTATTCATCAACATTTTATGATTGAAAAGAGCTTAGGTTAGTATCTAACTAATGCAACATGTTTGGCATTAAAACATTCCTATTTATCCTCAAAGGTATCAGACACTGTGCCTGATGCAGTTTTTAGCTTTAAAAGGTAAAAAGAGTAGTAGTCTTAACATTGCACCCAGCAGCTTGGCTTGTTTTGCAGTTCCTACTAAGGACACAAGGGGGACACACCAAGCCTTGCACAACATGCTTGTCAAGAGCCAGTGTCCTGCAACCTTTAGATGAGTCTCTGCTTTAACACACCTGAGTCAAATACAGGCCGTTCAGCCATTTGATTCAGGTGTGTTTAGGGACACTGGCCCTCAAGAAGTGAACTTTGATACTTATGTTGTACTCAAATGGTTTTGGTACATAAAACAAATAAAAAGAATCAATTTAATACCTTTTTGTTAAATACTGTAGAAATGTACCATTTTCTGACATGCAATCCTGATCAAATGAATGAGAAGGCACTGAAATAATAAGTTGTTGACTTTATACTTATAGATAAAGCCGATTCACTTAAAGTTAATTTCTGTATTTACTGAATACATGTTAATGTGATTACAATATTTAATTTTTTGTCTTTCCAGCTAATTGACCTGAGCTCTCCTCTTATCAAGTGGAGTCCAGAGGATAAAAAAGAGAACAATGCTCCGCTCATCAACTTGTCCTTCTGATCCTCCCAAAGCTTCAAACATCTGCAGTTAATAATTAGAATCAGCAGGCCTCTGTTTTCAGAAACCCAGGACACAGTCAAATTATGGAATTATCAATGAAGTCTTTACTAAATCAGAAGATTGTTTGAAATGATAAAAATATTTGCGAGACTGATTAAGTTTTCAACTGATTGTACTTTTATTTGTCTCATTGCTGCTTTTATTGCCTGAATAAATGTTAAATTCACTACTGTAAACCTTTTTGTGTTTGTGTGTCTATGTGGTGTTTAGTCAAGGTACTCATCTTGGCTGTTTGTAACATTTCCCTCTACTCGTACCAAAACAGTAATGGAATTTCTCAGTACTTTTAGTTCAACTGATACTACACTCAACAGTACCAGTTGCTACTAAACACATGAGTAAGAGGTTGAGCAGCTGGGCAAATTCTGGACTTATCTGACTGGATTGTTGCAGTTTGTACAACCAGTTTTTACACAGTTACAGTTGTGTGAAAACATGAGAACACCCCATGTAATATTAAGTTCTTAAAAAAACATTTTTTAACAGCAATGTGTATTGTGAGAAAAAGGTACAGATGCCCCACCTTCCAATAGCTAGTCGCACTAACTTCAGTGGGACTCCTTGTAGCCATCTGCCATCTCAATACTGCAAATAAAGGCCAGTAGTGCTACAAAAACATTTAAAAAATAAAACGAAATTAGACCAAAACTAAGAACTCTTAGAACTTTCATGCTGACTATAATTTAAAACTGCCACTCTAGACTATAGGTAAATGTCTTTGGGGGTGGGCAGAGGTTAAATTTTTCAATTTTGGTCCTCCAGTTTATAAACTGTTGCCATTTTGCGCACACGTAATGGTACCTGAGCTATTTTTTTACCTCTGCCATTTGATTCTGTTCTCTTGATTTACATGCTTTGTCCCTGTTGTTTGTTTGACCTACGTATTTGTAGAATTCTTTCTCTAAACATTTGCAGACTTACCCATTCTTGTCTTCATACTCTGGACCTTATGCTGACATTTGGCAGTGAGTGTGAGCAATTACCAGTATTTCCTCTTAACCCTGTCCTGTATGACCATAATTTTGAGTTTAATCTGACTGAGTACACTGCATCTGAGACCATTTCATTGTAATAGATCTTTATCAGAAAATGCTATAACTTATAAAGTATCTGTTCCATGTTTTTATTCCTCAGTATCAGAGGACAGCACAACAGGGCAGCAACCTGCTTTATATCCCCTCACAAATAGTTTTTTAGTTCATGGGGTTACTACTCATTGCATGTTGCAATAGACAATGTAAAGCCCTTGAAAAAGAAGGTTTTGTCACCATTTACATTAGTGCAGAGCAACAACGTGAAGTATAAAAGGTATGTATATTGAAGAAAGTATGAGGATAAAATTAGGAGCATACAGAATGAACAATTTAGAAGTTTTGCTCCCTGATTTAATTCCGACTTACATAGTTTAAAGCATAATGCTAGGAAACTGGGAAGAAAATGGTGCTCTACACATCTAGAATAGCCCTGCTTAATTTCTTTTTAAATAAAATTGACTCTATTACAAATAAATTTACTGGCATCCTTCTGAACATAACTAGCTCTTCAGTAAGTGAGGTATCATTAGAAATTACTAGGACCTGATCAGTGTTGGCACTATTTTGATTCAGTTAAGCTATCTGAATTAACAAAACTATTAACTTTATCTAGAACTTATTTTGAGCTAAACCTAAATTTTCTAAGGAAGTGTTTCCTTTGATTACCGGCCCATTACAGATATTTATCTAAATTTAGTAATTGGACACATACCACAGGCTTTTAGAAAATGAGCTAATGCTGCCATTATATTTTTATTTTTTCTTTAACGTAGAAAGTACTCCTGGATCAGTACTTCTGTGCTCTTTTTACCAAACCCCCAGTCAGTCATGGCAGATGGCTGGTTTCTTTCTGTTAAAGGAGAGTTTTCCTTTCCACTGTCACTGCTTACACATTCTGTATGAGGGATTGCTGCAAAGTCAATGCAAGCAACTGTCCACTGTTTCTACATGCTCATCCAGGAGGAGTGAACGCTGAAAGTCAGTGAGTAGAGGCAACTGGCCACGTTTCCTTAGATAGAAAACAGTATTACAGAACGAATAATACACTGAACTGGACTGCATTGTTTAGGAACTAGCATCAAATTGAAAAGTATGTAATTGACTTTGAATTGGTTTGTGTGACTGGATTAAACTGACTGTATTTCTGTATATAAATTTGATGTTTTTCTCTTTTTTTTTGTCAATTTGCTCTAAGAATATAAACTGAACAGATTTTTTTCTTTTGCCACTGTCACACTTTCAGGTATCTGCTTTACTTTCAGTGGTGTAGGAAGACATGATGCCATAGAAAATTAACCCTTATGGCTTCGCTTTACTACACAATTGACAATCAGCTTAATCTCACACTGCACTAGGCCATCTGCACTGATGAAGAGTCACTTATGTGAAATGCCAGTGACTTAAGGCATGACTTAGTTTCTGATTATATTGGTTAATGATTATCTGGCCACTTGGAGAGCATTGAAAGTTTATTCCTAGAGGGTCAGTTGAGTCTTAAATACTAAAGAAAAATAACAGGGATTGTGGTCATGTACCATCCTTTTCATTATATATATATATATATATATATATCTCACATAGGTTTTTTGATAGCATTAGATCTGATTTCATTCTCTAAATTCATTGCAAGGTTTCAACAAAACAGAAACCTAGCTTTACACTCTGTCCTTGAATTCTAATCTTAGAATCAAATCCTGCTGTAAATTTAGGACGTCAACCCATTAAGTCCAAAGTTACTCATCAGTTGGATTATTCAGAATCTAAATTGATCAAAATATTTCACCTGTACCGAAGGAAAGTGTTTCATCACTCGATCACCTACAAAGAAATTAACATTTTCTATTCTCAATGGCAATTTTAATTTATAGAGAAAGGTTAACTGAAAAAAAAAACAGTCTAAAAATCACTGAGTAAAATAGGTAAAACAAAACATGATTTAGTACTTTTTTTCGGTAGTACTGAGTTCTGGAGACTGCCTAGTTCAGTCTATGTTGCCTTAGTGGTGTATCTTTAGTTGTTGTAGTCCTGGAAAACGAGCCATCTTCAGTTTTCTGGCTGCAAGAAGTGTTTTTCTTACTACACGGCCCCATCCATAAGTTAAGAGTGTGAAGTCTCTTAAACTATTTCAGCTTAAAGATGTTTTACCTCCATTCAAGTGGTAACAGATTCCTTCCTTTCAGTCAAAAACAATCAGCATGTGCAACAGAAGAAAAGCAGTATTCGATGAGGTCAAATACTGAAAAATGCATGACAACTCCTACTTTTTTTGTTTGTGTGGTACACTGTAAACATGAAGTACAAGTTACAATATCAGTTATTTTTAAACAAAAAACTGACATGCATTTGTGTACAGCCCAACCCTTCAACATACACCATCTTGTGGATCTCCTGGACACATCATTGGTATCCTGGAATCATAGGGGGTTTTGGGTCTTTCAACAATCAGACCCCCTTCGCCAGGTGACCCTACCAGTGTTGATCAAGCCCCAGCCTGTGCCCAGGAAGGGCTACCCTACCCTTGCCTCTCCCATCCTGATCCGCAACCACCTCAACACTGCTTCTGTTGCGTCAGTGGCCAACTTGATGGCCCTTCGTTGCCAGGCTCCAGTGATGCCCAGCATCTTGTAAATCCTGCAGAAGGAATGTCCCACAAACCCTCCTCGATAGGTTGACTTTGCCGGTCATCCTTTGTTCTGGCACTCCTCCATTAGCTCGGCATACTTCACCCTCTTTCTCTCATTAGCCTCTTCAGTTCAGTCCTCTCAAGGCACAGTGAGCTCCAAGAGAATTACCTGCCTCTCGGCTCCTGATGTGAGTACGTCTGGCCTTAACAATGTTTTTGCAATCAATTCAGGAAATTTCAACTGCCTTCCCAGGTCACCTTTCAACTCCCAGTCATGAGCCATTGCCAGCAGTCCAGAGGAGGTATTCCGAGCAGATGTTGTGGCCTTTTCCCCGGCTCTGACAAACATTATTGTCTTCCCTGGACGAAGGCTCTTACAGAGCTTATCCCATTATGAATGGTATCCCCTGTTGCCTTGAGGACGTGATCATGACGCCAGCAGTAGCGCCCTTCACTCAGAGCTCTTGGACAGCTGCTGAGGATGTGCTCAAGAGTTCCTTTCTTCTGGCACAGAGGGCATGCTGGTGACTCCACCTTTCCCCAAGTGAAGAGATACTTTGTAGAATCACCTCAGGCTGAAACTGCAGATATTTTGTGGTGTATCTTCACCTCTTTTGTACATCTAGAGACTGAGATTTATCCCCATTCCTCTTTGTAAAATAGCTTTAGCTCTGTGTCTGCAAACAGCAATTTTCAGGTCTTGCAACAAATTCTCAATTGAATTGACATCTGGATTTGACTGGGTCATCCTAACACCTGAATATGCTAATCCAGGATTAACTCCAGAATCAACTCTTCAGCAGCCATCACGTTCTCCAGAGGCTTTGTAATGAACCGTTGTTTTAATGTAAAAATTAGAGGTTTATAGGGTAGATATGCTTTTGCAAAGAACTCTAAATGCGCCACAAACAGCATGTTCCTTTGATGCACTTTGTTATGAGTTTTCTAATAAGCAGGTAAAGGTTAGGGAAATATGCTTTGAGCACAGATGGGCATAATCTTGAAAGACCTTTGTTTGTCTTGCATGTTCAGTGTTTGTCACGTTCAAAACAAAGTTTCTTTAAATGATTATCTATGTGTCACAGTCCTTAGAAAGAAAGTCGAAATTGGCCAAAACTAGAGCCGGCAGAGAAGACCTCAAAGAAACCAGTAAAACTGGAAATCCGTAGCAGCTTGTTGTAGTGTTCATAAATACGGGATAACCCATGTACAAACCAAAAGCTAAAAAATATATTTTTTAAACCCATTAGTTATATTAAAAATTTCAAAAGAAATGCTTCTTGCTTCTCCCCAACAAACATCCAGATGTACCCTGTGCTGACTCTCCCAGCAGGATTTTTGCTCATTCAGACACTTTTCTCTTAGTGTGCTCAACATGGGAATAGACAGCCTGTTTTCAAGGCAATGGGCCTGTTATCACCAAGCACACAAATGTGATTTCACAAGTGTGTAAATATACTGTGCCATATAAATAGGAGTCCAAAAGAGGTCTAGGTATCTGTGCTGTACTTTGCAGGTTAGTAACATGGTCTTGTTAAAAGTTATCGTCCTTCTGGTGGTCTTCACATCCTGCTGGGCAGAGGAGGAGAAGGTGAGGATGTGCCATCAGTGTTGAATTCAAATGACAAAACGTGATAGTAAGGTACATATGGGAGTAATTTCTAATTCAATAGTACAATATAGTAGCTGAGTCCTAAAATGTTTCAGCTATGCTTTTTTAGTGTGAAAAATCCTGATTTATCTAGTAGTACACTTTAAATGGTGCAACATTAGTCTTAGAACTTTTTAAAGTAACAAATAAAAGTGTAAATAAAAAGAAAAATTGGAAAACAATAACAAACCAAAAACACAATGCAACAGTAGTAGATTCCAATGCATTTGATAGGCTTGTACGAACAATCCAGTGCACAAGTCATCTGGCAGAAGTTACATGAACCCACATAGATCTATTCAGGTGGAAGGTATACAACTGCATTTAAATCAGTCTTTATGATTGAATTTTATTGGAATGCATTGATTTATTAGATTCTATATTTCTAGAGATAAATCAGACCTGCTTGTCTTGTAAAAGGCCTTGAGGTCACACTGGTTATGAATCAAAGTTAAATAAATAATTGGAGTGTAATTGAATTTTCAAGTCTTGTTGCCCTGCTGTGATTCCAATGCTTTATTTTAGACAGCTGGACATAACTGAGCACATACATCATTTTCATTAATCATATCCAGTTGTGTGAATTTCATTGTAAATTTAAACTGCTATCAAGGTAACTTGATAGAAACAAACTATTTCGGTTTAGAAGCTTTAACTTGTTAAACACTATTAAATTACAAATTCAAAGCTTAATAATAATACATTTTTTATAAATATGAGGATTTAGAGTTTTGGGGTAGCTGTGGCTCAGTGAGAAGCGTAGTCATCTTTTATTTTAGAAAATTGTTGTTAGATTCTTGGGCATGGCACCTAAACCCTAGTAGCCTATGATCCATGTATCGTATTATTTCCTTGTGTTGTAAATTTGCCTTTACTGTACAGTCTTATTCTTTTTTTGGTTTTTATATTTTTACCTTCGTGTAAATCTGCATGCTTCCATTTGCCTTTCACGTTGCTGCTGGTACACCTGGATTTCCCCACTGAGGGACAATAAAGGTCCTTTGTATTCTACCACTAGAAAGGCACTAAATAGGTTCAGACCATTTACTATTTTTGTAAACAGTATACCCCTACTTGTTGCTGGTAATAAGTGCTGTAAACTTATCCATATGAGCGAACTTTACCGTTCACTGAGAAATGACTGATGCTCTCTGTCTGACACAGGAACTGTCTGTCTCTGAGCTCCTGTGGAGGGCCAACAAGGATGTTGGTAAGAATCTTTAAACAATCAGTCCTAACATGTGGTTAGAAAGGTCAGGATTGTTTCTCTTCTATGTAACTGTAAAAGTTTTTTTTTTTTTTTATTAAAATGTAGTTTTAGTTATGTTTTCCCTCCCTTTATGTGATAACAATAACGTATCTTACAGCATCTCTGGATTTGTTAAACTAAACTGGTCTGTACTGTTGGCCAGTAATCAACAACTGGTTGTTAAATGTTTTTGTTAAGCGTTTTTTTTAAGAAACCCAGACCTCACCTTCATTAGCAGTCCAATTATATTCCAACTAAACTACAAATGAATGAATGTTGTTGTTTTCCACTCAACTATTTTATAGCTTTTTACCATCTGTGCGCTTTACTTTAATACATTTTACATCCTGTTTCATTGCAGTCCTGCAGTTTACAAATACTTAGATTTATACAATTTGTTTTATACTGTGCCGAAGCTTACACACACTGATCATGGGCATAACTTTATTAATTTAGGATTTTAAATATGTATTATGAAGTTTTCTTTTTTTCAGTGTGGAATGATAATACATCTAACAGCTGAAAACCAAGAACTGGATGAGCCAGTTTGAATTTATTTAAAATTTCCTTTTATCCATACATACACATATACACGCTGAAATATTTGGATAAATGTCCTTAGCAATCTGTAAACCACATGTTTTTGAATCCATGACCAAAAAAACCACTCCCACCAAAATTGGTACTCCTCATTGAATCTGAGTGGTCTTCTGCCATGGACCGGGCTTTTAAGCACAGCACATAGTTTTGAGGTCTGAGACAGAAGCCTAATGTTGCCCTGCTTTATCCAGTCCGAAGCCAGCTCAGGTATGTGTTTAGGATTATAGAACTGCTTGAACACCCAACTATTTCTAAATTGCAACCATTCAGTGGTTGATTTGTGGTAAAGTTGAACAATTTGGCAGTAGACTTCTTCTTATTTATATTAAAAAACACACACTTGTACATGCTGCTCGTGGTCCTTACTTATTTAAGTGTTTTAACACATTTAACGTTGATATACGACGTGAGCGATGGAAACCAGAGTCCTTGTTTGTACACACAAACTTTGCCGAAAAAGTTGATTCTGGTTCTGATAATTATTATACAGTCATTCCATGCTGGAAAAAAAAAAACAGTTCAATGCATATTTTTCGAAATGAACATAATATTTATGTATGCAAACTTGTAACATTCATTATATGTGGTAAATTGACTAACTGTACATGTTCGTTAACAGTGCACACGGAGGATGAGCCTCTTGTGATAGATGACATTGCCTACGACAATGAAAACGAGAGGAATGCTGATCAGTGTACTTCCAGTGGCTGCATGTGGCCCAGATCTGCTGATGGAAATGTCTACGTGCCCTATGTCATCGCCAACCACTACAGTACATCTATGAAGAAAATATTGCAAATATTCAGTAAAATATGAGGACTTTAGATTCAACCTGATTATGCTGATAAAAGTAACTGAAATTTATGCAGAATATTTGCTATGGAAGCAATGTGCGATGCCAGACTGTCAGAATGCTGTGTCATTTCTGATTATAAAACTGGTTTGTCATCAGGAGAACCAATTTCACTTAAATAGTCCATAAACATATACAGTGACAATAATCTGGTATGAAGGAAATGGCTTTTACTGAAAGGATGTTTTTTTCCTTTTTGTTTTCCTGTAGCATCTCGTGAGCTCTCTATCATTGAGCGAGGCCTGGAGTCTTTCACTGAAGTGTCTTGTATCCGTTTTATCAAATGGACCGGCCAGAGAGATTATCTGAGCATCCAGTCCCACAACGGGTAAAACTCAGTTATTGCACATTGGTGTAATCTACACGTGTCTGCACTTTTTCATCCAGATTGAAATATCACAATAAGTACATCCATCCAAGGACTACACATTTGCAGAATATATGTAATTGCATATATTTTTCAAAATATACTCACTGGCCACTTTTTTAGGTACACCTTGCTAGTACCGGGTTGGAGCCCCTTTTGCCTTAGAACTGCCTTAATCCTTGGTGGCATAGATTCAACAAGGTACTGGAAACATTCCTCAGAGAGTTTGTCCATATTGACATGATAGCATCACACAGATGCTGCAGATTTGTCGGCTGCACATCCATGATGAGAATCTCCGGTTCCACCACATCCCAAAGGTGCTCTACTGGATTGAGATCTGGTGACTGTGGAGGCCATTTGAGTACAGTGAACTCATTGTCATGTTCAAGAAACCAGTCTGAGATGATTCGTGCTTTATGACATGG
>JAHUTJ010026174.1:0-14520 GCA_036250325.1 Characodon lateralis | reverse complement strand
CATTGTTAGGTAGTCATTGTTATTCCCTTTGTGTAGAACGGTGCTTGTTAGTTAGGTGAAGGTTTTGGACCAGAATAATGGTATATCAGGATTATTTGGCTTCAATAAATCTTGATATATATAATTAAGAGAAGCATTTGTGTTTATTTCATGCAAGAGACATTATCTGTCAAAACAAGGTCGAAGTTCCCCCACCTTCGGTGAAGTGGTTGAATAAACAGTGACAGTTTGTGGTTTAGTTAATAATTTGTAATTATTAAAGAGCTTTAAGCCCATAATCACAACATCAGAGACTTTCTGCTTATATTCTGATTCAATCAGAAATACCACTCCTAGGGGTGTAGTAGTTTTCTTATGTATTTTTCTAAAACCAGATTGAAAGTATGGCAAGGTAAAAGTTTAAAACTTTTTCTGTTGATAGCCCATAAAAACCTTACCCAGGGCAGATAGTTCAGAATCAGGCCTAAAGTTACTTAAAACTGTTGGACCACCCCCCTTTTTAACTGGATAAGAACAAAGGAAGATGTGCACACAAGAAGATTTTTCTATATTTGTTTTCAGAAAAAAATATTTTTTAACCGTATTAAAGTTTTTGTTCACAACATAATCTCTACGTCTAATATAATTTATAAAATTTTTGCTGCTTTAGTACTACAAAATCTGCTTTTTCTGTGTGTAAGGAAGATTAGAAATGTAATAGCTGCTGTAGTGTAAAATATGTTACTGTTTTTTTTTGTTTGTTTTTTTTTGTTTTTTTTACTGTTTGTAGAAACAGATATGTTTACCAAGGTCTCAAGAAATGAAACAAAACCCTAATTTTATACTAAAACAAATCTAAGATTGGTCAATTGGAAATCTAAAAGACCCATAAACACCTCAAATCTCTCAGCAGCAACATAATAGAATTACCAAACCATTCGGAAACCAACATCAAAACAAGTGATTATACTGACATAGGTATGTGCATATGAAAAACCCGTTCTGACTCTGTCAAACAAGGCATACTTCATCAGCCTTTTTCTAATTATGCTGACATGAACTTTGACATGTACCTTACCAGCTCAGGCCTGGACATTCTCAGATATAAATCTTTTGGTGATTTTTTTTTTGTTTGTTTTTTTGCCATTTTTATGAGCCATGCAACTGAGAGAAATTAGCTGGAACATCCATTGATGCGAAAAACTTCAAATTGTTTGGAAACGGCCTTAGAACCTTCCAAGATTGAGCAGCATTTTGTTATAAAACCAATTTCTTTTTTTTTTTTTTTTATCATGTCTTGTCCTGCAGATTACCACTCAGAATTGTTGTTTGAGTGCCAAGAAGAAGCCCAAAAGATTTACTTTCGCAAGTGGAGCATTACAGCTAATGCTACAATGCTCTGCTTAAAAATATATATATATATATATATATATATAACTTTATTAGAAACTGCTTTGGGATTATTTTAATTGCAATGGACACGGAGACGGAAACGGAAAAAAAAAAAAAGCAAGAACGAGAGAGGTGAGCCAAAAAGGGAGAGAAGAAGAAAAGAATAGAGAAGTGAAAGAAGGTTGCAGAGAATACAAGTTGACACCCTAGAAGATTGCTTCTACACCTACACAAATGCAAACATAGCAACAGCAATGTAACCGAAAAGTTCACTGTACTAATGAATGCAAGAGCACAGGAACCCTGGAAGGACCAATGCCGGGACTACCGCAACCCCCCCCAGAACACAGCAGAGGAGAGCCGCAGGGGAACAACACAGCAGCCACAGTGCAGAAGGCAAAGGGAGCTGCAGCGACAAGCCCACAGGCACCGCCGGCAGCTGTGTACGCTGAAGTAGATCCAGCCATGGACCCAGAGACCCAAGACCCCAGGGCATATCGCCCCCTCCAGCTGAGGCCCAAAAGATCCAGGTGGCATAGGCCCCAGCAAGCGGCCACCGGGAGTGATTTGGCACACACCAAAGCACCCAGCCACAGACACCGAGAACCAACAATACACCAGCGTACAGAGACACCAGCCACTGACAGGGATTGTGGCGGGAGGGAAATAGGCCCTACATTTGATACAAAAACAGGCACACACAGTCACAATCACACATTCCCACCCTCATACGTTCACATATAAACACTCACACCCACACACCCAATGTAAAGACACCCGACAATGGACGTCGTACACTCACTCACACTCCCCATACACACTCTATGCTCCCAGGTCCAGGTACCGGTACCCCAGAGGGGCAGCAAGCCCCCACACCCAGGAGGTGGTCCCTTGATTTCAGGGAAGAAGACAAGCAGACCGCCCCAGCACCAGTCCAGACTAGTGCCGGCACCGCCCAAACCCAAATGACCCTGGTCCAGACCTCAATCCCCCGCCACAAACAAAAGAGGGGTCCACCTGGTCCAAATGAGCCCGATAAAAAAAAAAAAAAAAAACTATTGCTGATGTCCTTCCACACTGACAATTTTTTTTTAAGTTGACTACTGACCAACAAACAACTAAAAGTCATGCTTTAAACTTGCTCATGAGTAGTAACAACACCTGGCTGTTACTTACCCACTTATGGCAGGCAAGCAGACTCCAAGGTGGGGAGGGAATAGTTTTACAAATTCTAGTTAGGAACTATTAAGAAAATCAGATTATGGTGCACAACCACTTCATGAAGTCAGTTAAGGAAACGCTCTGAGCAGGAGACTTATACCAGGACATTTCACCACTGAACACAATAAAAAATCATCCCTGTCTGTGACTAATGTATACCCAAGGCCTTTTTTTTTTGTTTTGTTTTTTGTTTAATAAATTGACTTAACATACAAAACACTAAGCATACTAAGCTCACACAGTATGCCAATCCAGCCTTTTGTTGGGGGCAATTTCCGCACAGCGAGATCTGAAACAGCACTTTCAGTGTGTTTTTCATTATTAAAAGGCAGACATAAGATTTCTTGGGGTGCCACAGATAGCCAGGACAAATGCTCATGACTCCATTCTGAAAATTACGGGTTATTTGGAGATTTGGTCAGGGATCACTTCCAGGGTGGACTGTCCACTCTGCAGGATGTCACAGTGCATTGTTCGAAGCTGCTGTCACACAGTGATGGCACACCATTACATTCGTGTTCAAGATCTCGTTAAGTGTAGCGAAAACTTCAATGTACAGTCCAGGAGAGAAAAAATGCGAAGAGATTTTATTAAATCGGTTTTGAGCCCTAAGAGGCTTTTTTTCCCCCAGTATGATAGAGAAAATAGTGTTTAAACTCTTATGTGGGAGTCAGCACCTCGGCTGCTTTTAAGTCTTAAACTTTGTAGCAAAATCCTATTTTGAACCGGTTCAACTTGACACAACTTCTTATTTTACAATTAAGTAAAATTACAAGTGCATCAATCTGCATTTATCAATTAGATCTGCAAACTTGTGTATCACGTCCACCTGTATTGACCTTGTACTTGACCCCTTATCCATTCTGACTTTCATTTGTCATCCAAGACAGGCTTGAAAAAACACCACATACTCTCAATTGCCAACTGTTAACCATTGCTTCTTAATAAAGTGGACAGCATGCATGATTGCCTGCTTGTGAAATTAATTAGCAGAAGAATACCTGTCATGCGTACCATAATTACCAGCCACTTGCTTGAGCAGAGACTTCCTTCGGCACACACCTTTGATTATAAGATGACTAGATGATACCACGGGGAAAGGAAAATGAGTTGAAGAGACCTCATCGAATAAAAAATACATTTTTTCTGCATAATCCTGTTTTCGACCTCCCTATTTTGACAGTTACCATGCTCTTTAGCTTATATCTAAACAGACCTCTCTCTAATGGGATCTTATTGTACAGCATTTTGCAAGTTTTTATACCCAAAAAAACTTTGATGTAGTTCATTGGGATTTCCCAACATAAAATAGTGCATAATTGTAAAAAGGAAGAAAAATTAAACATGGTCTGAAAAGTGTGGCCCATGGAAACTCTGAAGGTGATGCACAGACTCTCAGCTGAGGTGAGAAAATATATCAAGAGGACATCTACTTGTCGAGCACTCAAAAAATCTGGTCTCAGTGGAAGAGTACAAAACTAACACTGTACACACCATCATCATAGTTAAATATAATGGCAGTATCATGCTGTGGTGAGACAGGGGACAGGAATGGTGGTTAGAGATGATATGATGGATCAAGCTTTTAAAAGGCTGATGTGGAAGTTCTCTGTTTACCTTCTAGGAGGACAACAAATCCAAAGATAGTTGGAGCTAAAATTGAATAGTTTAGATTGAAGCCAGCACTTTTGAAATTGCTACTGTTTGCATTTCCTATCAGTAGTCAACCTTCAGACTGAAACAGAAGAAATGGGAATAAGAGATGAACAAATTGCATTAAAACTAAAACAGACTAAAATCTTTGCAGAAATCTGTCTTTTATTTAATTTTCTGTCAATCTTACGGTTATGACTCCATGATAGCAAAAGGGCAGACTGTCTATGAATGTGGCAGGATTGTTGAGATGCAATACTTCATAACTAAAGAGTCTGGACAGAGTAACACAGTCATTTTAAAGGTCTTAAAAGATCCTGACAGTTAAAAAGAAGTCAAGTGGTAGGCCCAATAAAATTCAGAAGAATTCAACATGCGGTCTGTGAAGACAAAGGGAAATCCTTGATCAAAATACAGGCCTACACTGATGCTAACTGCAGCCCAATAATCTTAAAATGTCATCTGTGAGAGAATGAAGCAATAAAGTCCCAGGCTGCATGGGGGCATCAAACCATTACTAGGCATGTGCAGATTTTGCAACGGGTATCCCTAGACTTTGTATTTAGGGAAGGTGCAGTGAAAACAGAATGATACACTTCACAATGTGTGACTTAGAAACTGTTTATTTAACAGAAAATAACATCCCTTTTTAAGACCCTTCTACATTTTTATTATTATTATTATTATTTTTTACCTAAATCCGATGAAAATGTTTAAGGAAGGATGGCAAGGGATGTTTACAAAAATGGACCTTGATTACAGTCTGTAGATGTTGTGTGTGAGTCCATCTTCACAAATGGAGCCATTCTTGCACCAGCCTACTGGAAACGCTCCAGTAATGAATAACTAAACAGTTATTTTGAATTGATAAAGAGAACAACATATCCCAAAAGACTTTCAGCTGTAATTGCAGAAAAAACGTGTCCTGTTGAAGTATTGACTCACTGAGACAGAATATGAACACAAGGCATTTCGAATCCATATAACAGTTTTCTTCAATTTCATAATTTTACACTACTTTGTGTTGGTACATAAAATAGATTACTAGTAACAATATATATGTAATATTTTAAGGGGTATGAACACTTTTGCCAGCAAGTGTGTATTAATGGACTCTGCAAAGAGGTGTTCTACATTTCGAATAATAATAATAATCAGCTTTGAAGTTTATTTCATAAACATATTTATGAGGATCTTATGAGAGAGCACAACAAAACAATTCATTCTGCATTAACCCTGCAAGCGATCTGGCAATGTGTTGCTCTAGAAGTAGAGTAATTTGCCAGGAAAACCATTCCAAGAAAGCATCATGACTGAAAGTGCACCAGAAATACATAATTGGCATTATGAATGTAAAATGAATGAATTGTCCCTGCCAAGAAATATGGCCCTCACTATCCAGGGCTGAAGCAGTAATTTATGGTGTTAATCCAGTGTGTCACTGTGAAATTTGTGTTCTGCCCTGTAATCACAGGCCCTGACAAATCTAATCTAAAAGGGTATTTATCTTATCACCTTAATCAACAGATATATGATGTGTTTATCAGAGCTGCCTTGTAACTCCCAAGCATTCATTTTGCCCTCCGTGTTAAAAAAACAAAAACAAACATAAAATATTTTTAATCTCCACTGTTCAGAGCAGAGTTTTCTGGTGTGCAGCCCCTGGTTCAATTGGGTAACCACGATCCGCAATGATTAAAACAGAAGATCGCCCTCCCCTTGTAGTATCCTTTTCTTCCTCCCGCTCATCATTCTCATCTCAGCTCCTCTATGCCTGGACAGTCACATATTCTTTGAAGGAGAGATTTAATTGGATCTCCTCAGAAGATGCTGTCGGATTAACCAAGCAGAAAAACAGAGTTTGGCTGGTCATGCTTTCCATCTGGGTCCTCAGATTGCTTCCGACAGACAGTGATCCCAATAATCCTGCCGAAACATGATAAAGGGGCAGAGATATTGGATCAAAAGCATATATGCATTTTGATCAGGCTTTGAAGGCTTGCGCTGCAAGGTGATGACGAGATAAGCTTGCGGTAATTATATGCGGCCTTGACATTAAACATTAAATTGAAGGCGATGTGATGATTAGAGAATTTTCCATTGTCTTCTTGTATTACAGTACCTGTTTCTGTTGGACCGAAAATATAAAAATCTGCTTTAGGAGCTCATCATTTGTCTTGCTGTATAGGAAGTTAGTGTTTTTCTCAAACTTGCTTGAAACTCCATCTTCTTAATATCTCTAAAATAAAATGGTGCTTAACCATAGAGTTAATTGAAAGTCGCCGTTTGCCCAAAAAGAAAAGAAAAATAGAAAAAAATAACAATCTCAAAGCCACTAAATATATAAGCTTCACTTTGGCAGGTGCAGTTGGTTAACTGCAATTTAGAAGTTTTGGACTGACAACAGCATATTCCCTTCTAAACCAAGCTTAGAAACTATATTTAGAGAGAAATAAAGACAAATATACAGAAAATTCACATTTTCTTGCACAACTGTAAAAGTTGCATTAAAATTTGTAAACATTAAAGTTGAACTAAACCCAATGTAAAAGCACAACCCTGCTTTCAGACAAATTTTGAAAAATGGCACCAAAGTGTGCGGTGCCAAAAAACACTTAGGGGCACGGCCAAGTGTGGGGATGAGTGGAGAGGGTCAAAATGTGGTGTGGTCAGTAGGCCCTGGGAAAGGGGTAGCTAGCTTAATGGAGAGTGACGAGAGCGACACTGGTAGTTTCGCCACAGATAGATCTTTTGAGGTGGAGGATTTGTCACCCCCCTCATCACCAGAGGGTTACAGAGGCTAACAGAGGCTTTATGGAGCCCAGTGGGCCTGAGCCTTATCAGTTCGAGCCACTGGCTCAAGGCCCCTTTCTTCGCAATGCCCGAAAGTAGCGCTGCCGTGGCAGTGGAGGACTGAACAGGTGCTGTTTCTGAGGTGCTGCTTATACAGTTTATCTGCAAAAAGTTGACTTGTTACACATCGAATATAAATGCAGCTTCATACTAAAAACATCCAACCATTAATTTGAAGCATTAATATCGTTGATACTTGTGCAAAGTTTGCAGCATAGAGAGAAAGGGATCATAAACAATTCTTCTTTGTACAGACTTACTAGGACAAGGAAGTTTGGGTGGTCTCATAAACCTTTCTCTTAAGCTCACCACACAGTTTTTTATAGGATTTAAGTGTGAGTATAGACATGTCAATGAAAGATGGTAGATTTTTGTCTGGTGAACCATTTCTTTGATTTGGCCATACGTTAAGAAAAATTGTCCTGAAAAGAAGCTCGACATTGGACAGACACAGCTGTTGCTTTGGGTATTCAGGTTCCAGGTATCCCATACTCCTGCAGCATTCCCTCATAAGGGACACCACCATAAGCCTTGTTCGGGTCCATAAAACATATGTGGATATAACAACCAAACATCTATGAAAATCTCACCCGTTCTGAAAGGTTAAGTATCTTGCCATCTATTCCACAGCCAGGAAGAAAGCTGAGTCGCATGTAGATAGGCTCTAATGGCTGTTACGGTGACTCTACAACCCACATGGTGGCAAAGCAAACTTTGCTTGTTTACCTTTTTGAAGATTGGCAAATGGAAATGGCTCACAGACATTATGATCAACCCAATAAATAAAGTATAAATCAAAAGTTTCACTTTCATTTCTGTTATTGGGATAGTTTGAAGAGCAAAAAAGTTAAATATTTACAAATTAGAAGTTTGTTTTTTGTTTTGTTTTTTCTGAATATTCTAATGTGAGATTACTAAAATAAAAAAAAAAAATAAAAAATAAAAAATAATAAAAAACATATATATATATATATATATATATATATATATATATATATATATATATTATGGCATGCCGTTCAGGAAATTATTTATATTTATTTTCAAAAATCTGAATATATGGAATGAACCTTGAATATATGGAATGAAAGTCTGAATATATTGAATGAACGTTGAATATATGGAATGAAAGTCTGAATATATGGACTGAACCTTGAATATATGGAATGAAACCTAATCTAACATAATAGGCACGCCATCTTGAAATTTACTTGCAGACGGCCTCGTATAACTCGGTAGTAACAGGCATGAGTGAGTCAGCAAGGAATCTGGTTGCTGCGATTCTAAATGATGAACACGCTATAAACACCTTAGCCAGTGCATGTACGAACCAAAGTAGTACCAGTAACAGAATCCAGTACCGTACTACTGATGAAGAAATTTTTTCACTGTTTCAACGTGGTAGACAGAGTGCAGCGAAGGCACCAGGTCCGTTTGCCTCTATGGACAGACTCCCTTCACAAAAACCACCTTCGACAGCCCCCATCTGTAATCTTCGCCCGTTCACCCGAAAAGGACCAAGACCTAAAAGGTAGGATTATATTACATAAAATGCGCACTGTCGATTATATTGCCCTATATGCACTGTGGTTATTAAATGTACAGCAGCATGTGCTTTGTTTGTAGATGTTCAATGAGCGTTTAAAGCAACAGGAGGTAGAAAAATATGGCTTCAAAAAGTTTTGCTTGCGTTGCTGCAAAGAAAATAAATAAACACCATAAAAAATTCCTTTCCAGTGCATTATGCTTAGGCAAAAAATGCAATGTTTTATGGCTAAGGGCCTGATCTTAAAATATTTCAAATGAGGAGGGATACATTTCTTGCGCTAAATAAATAATTAAAAAAAATAAGCAATTTGTGGGTGTGGGTGCTACTGCCTGTTAGTGAAGGTCAGAGAGCAGGTGCCCATAAAATAAAGATTAAGTTGAAAGCCATGGTGCCTGAGTCATAATATTTTATAATAAAATTAGAATAATAACAACAATAGGCTACATTTGAATATGTATCTGAAAGTAGTGCAACATAACAGTCAAAACATTTAAAAATCAAACAAACTAGCTCTAGACAGCTGTATTTAACTCCACCAACTTCCCCAAGCCAAGTGAGAATGACCAAAAATTCTCTAATTCTCAGTGCCTGTCTCAAAGTTAAGTCTCCCGAAGACAACAGATTACATGTTGGGTTGTAAGAAAGAGACAGAGAGAGAGATGTATATTCATGTTCAAAAAACAAACAAAGCTCTGACTATGTCAAAACACCATTGTATCCATACCTAATGTTTCTTTTTGTTATGTTTTTAATCTCTATGCTTTATATATATGATCTGGCATATGTTGTTAATATGTTTTATTATTTTACATTATTATTATTATTATTTCATTTTGTAATAGCTCTGATATACTGTTCAGAAAAGGCCAACCAGGGACAAGTGCTGCAAATTAGCTTACGCTATAAGCACCATGATACAGGCATGAGACTGCTGTTTTGTCCAGTTTGTCTATGTTATTATGTGTCTGTTCCTATCAAATAAATCTACTAAAAAAAAACTAATTCAGTCAGACTGATTTGTCAAGAATATTCCACACACAAAGCATGTTTTTAATAATCTTTCTGTAAATTACCATCTATCCACAGATAGTACAACTATATTAGGATAACGCTGATAACTAAATACGCTAAAAAAAATACATTTGTTTTAAATAAATTATTGTTTTATCATTTATTTTTCTTCGGTTTCAGGCACCTTTAAACTGTGTATGGCCTGTTGCTCAGTCTTTCACCAAAGAGGTCATTCTTCTGCCAGACCACACATCTGCACACATGCCAAGACGTGCCAAGAAAGTTTGGTTGTTTCAAAATGGACTCCTTAAATCTGCCTTGGAATTTCAGAACGACTGGGACTCAAATAGGTTAATGCAGGAAATAACAGCAGCTTTCCATCCAGTTGTGGCAGGATGCAGGTAAGCTTTTCATATGTTACCTTTATACATGAAAACTTTAATTTATAGTTTGTTTGATTATTTCTGTAATTTTTTTTATTTTATTTGCTATTGCAGTATTTAATTTCTGACAAGTTGGATAGGACTTGCAAAAAAAAAAAAAAACAGTTTGACTGCTGCTCATAATTTGTCAATATTTCAGCTCCTTTTTTTTTTTTAAAGTGATGAAAGTTAAACTTAGATTGAATAATAAAAACAATTTTTTATTTGGCTGGAATAGAGTTATGGCCATGAACTTTGGGTCATGACCAAAAGAACGAGATCCCAGATACAAGCGGCTGAAATGGGCTTCCTCCATAGGGTTCCTCCAGGCACTCCCTTAGATATAGGGTGAGGAGCTCGGCCATCCGGGAGGGGCCCAGAGTGGAGCCGCTGCCCCTCCACATCGAGAGGAGGCTCGGGCATCTATATCGGATGCCTCCTGGACGCCTTCCTCGGGAGGTGTTCCAGGCACGTCCCACCTGGAGGAGGCCCAGGACATGCTGGAGGGACTATGTCTCTCGGCTGGCCTGGGAATGCTTTGGGCTCCACCCGGAGGAGCTGGAGGAGGTGTCTGGAGAGATGGACGTCTGGGTGTCTCTGCTGAATCTGCTGCTCCCGCGACCCTGTCCTGGATAAGCGGAAGACGATGAGACACTGAGTCATTCTCATTACCTTGGAGGAAGTTTGGCCTACTTTTCTTGGCCGAATTGTCCTAATACACTTACAACTGCAGGTTAGTAAGTATGATGGGTCTGTTTAGAGTCATGCCACACTCATTATCATTATCAAGTTTAGAGTGTGGCTATGAAACTCAAAAACGTTACTTTTTTTACCCATTCATAGGAGGACTTGATGTTTTTTTTTTTTTGTTCATTGTCCTGCTCCATAACTAAACTGTCCTGGAGCTTAAGGTCATGAATTGACGAACGGACAATCTTGTACTGGATTTTCTGGTAAAGATGTAAAATCATGATTGCATCTATTTGCAAAACTTATCCAGATTTAAAATAATCTCAAGACCACTGTCACATGACAATGTTTCCAAAATATTGTTTTAATATTACAGCAGATATAATGGAACCTACCAAAAAGTTCCACTTTTATCTTGTCAGTTCAAAGAATTTTCTTTCAAAAGCATTGAGTACTATCAAGATTTTGTTTGGCAGATGTGAGGCAGGGCTTTGTGTTCTTTTGGGTAAGCAGTGTATGTGGCCTAGGAACTCTTCCATGGATTCCATTTAAATTGAAAATTATTGAGTGATTTAAAACACTGATTAAAATAGCTGAAAAAATATTTCCTTAAGGAGCAACAGCTTTTTTCACGGGACAGCATTGAACAATAACAAATAGTATTTGAATAATTGTGTTGTTTTAAACTCTGGTTTACATATAAATAAATGGTCACTAAGCAATGAAATACTAAGTATCTTTGCATGTTTTTTTTTCAGTAATTGGAAGAGTCTGTAACATTCCCAAGCTGCTTCATCCATTCCCACTGTAGAGGGCCAGTCCCTCTCCTGTGATATTCCTTCCATCTCTACTGGTGATGATGTTGTTTGGTGTGTTGCAACCCAAGATATTTGCACCGGTGCCCTCTCATCTGACACCCTCACTATGTCTACTAGTGCCACTGTTATCACTATTGATGACAATCTCAGCTTGTCTGGTAGAACCTCAGTCACCACCAGTGGTCACTACCAGGCACCCTCAAGTTGTTGCCTTACCAGTGCTGACAATGATCGCCTTTCTGCTGTGTCCAACGGTTTGCCCCAACACAGCATATCTGAAAATAGCTCATCCATTACACCCTACAGGTAGTTTTTAGTTTCTGATCATTTTTATATCATTTATGATATGTGTCTATTGATTCTACAATGTTTATATAACTTTATCATTATGGACCTGTTGTGATTACAGATTTTTATTAGAATAGATTTAGGTTGTATAACTTCCGTATGTTTACCATATGTAAATAAATGTCTTATACATTCAATTATATCTTGAAGCACATACCTTGACCTATTTGAGGAAGGCTATCCCTCAGATGACCCAGATCTCCAGGAAGCCATTTCAAGGTCTTTAGACAGCAGTGCCAGTGAAAGGTATAGATATTAATAAGATATAAAACATACTTGAAATATTTAAAGGTGTCATTTTGAATTAAAAGAATGATAAAAAATGCTTTATTACTTAATGAGAAGGTAGGAAACATACACACCTGAGGGAAAAATATAATGACTGCATAAAATGATCATGTTATTTCTGTATGTTCCAAAAATCAACATTACTTCAAATACAATTCAAAGCTAAAGTCAGACCACTTGAATTTTGGAATTTTTTTTCCAATTAAAATAGGAATTTGTGCCCGGGTGAATAACATTTGGAAAACTCTAGATAGTTCAGAGAGCAGTGTTATTGCATTTTACTCTAACTGTGTTGTTTATTTATTATGTTTCAGTGACCAAAAGATACCAGTTCAAAGGATTGTGGAGCAGATTGCTTCTTGTGTAAATGATGAAGGCACTGTACGGTTCAACATCGTAAGAAGAAATGTGTGGGATGGAGCATCCAGAGCCATGGGCAGATCAAACTTTGCACCTGAGAAGAAAGTTGATGTGAAGTTTACGGAAGATTATGGAATATCGGAAGGTGCTGTAGACAATGGAGGCCCTACGCGCTAGTTTTTCCGACTTTGTTTACATGAAATCAAGGACAGGATTGGCATCTTTGAGGGACTATCTAATTCCAAAATTCTGACATGCAACTCCAAAGGTATTCATAAATGAATGTAGCAGTATTGGTCTAAATGGTTCCTATTTCTTTGTATATTTCTTATATGCTGTTGTATGGTTATGTTTGTGGAAATGCACCAATTGTGAGAGATTTCTATTGATACATTTCAAAGAAAAGTCTTATACAGAAACTGAAATCTGAGTTTTATTTTATTTTATTTTTAAATAGCAATGAAATACAACGGATACTACTATGCTGGCCAGATCATGGCAATGTCGATTGGCCATGGAGGGCAGAGTCCATGCTTCATATCTGGACTCTTATATGATTTTCTTCATAAGGGTCCAGATAACATCAAGGTTGCACCAGAAGACATTCCTGATGAAGACATTAAATCAAAGGTTATGTCTGTGAGTATAAGTTTTAATTAAGTTGTTTTGAAACATTATTTCTTTAAATTTTAGCACTCATTCACAAACAAATGTACTAATTAAAGCTTACAGCTGAATACATGCATTTTGATAGAAAGGAAAGGCTCTTTAATATCTTGACATCCTTCTTAACAAGCTCAGCTAAAGAAAACAAATCAGCTCTCTTAAAACCAACTTGGGCAACTTGGTTACTTTTAATGTCTCAAAGCATAAATACTAGAAATTATGTATGTTTTACTGTTTTATGAAAAAGCAACTAACAATAAATGAGGGGGTAAGCAAGAGCAACAAATTAGGGCAGAGCCAGTTAATCACAAATGATGGCAAACAGGGCTGTGTGCAAGGCGATCTGAAACAATGGAAGGGAAACTGCCAAAAAACTTGAAACAAGTGTAAGAAATAAAAAGATTTTATGTACAATTTTTGTTATTAAACCCACATTAGAAAAACAATGGCAAATTACAAACAGTGAATAAAAATAAACATAGATGGACTTTAAAAAAAAAGCAAGACTGAACTCAGAGGAGCTGAACTGAGCATCCTATTAATACGGTTTGTTTCATTTGATCTTTAGATCTTGCAGGCGCACACTGAAACACAACTACAAGATGCAGTTATGCAGGCAGCTAGCTTGATCAGTCTTGCTGGTCATAGTGTGCGCATAACTCTAGCAAACAAACAAGAGACGGCTTTCGAATTGGCTCACTGGTATGTGCTTCAACGGAGCCATGCTCCTTTTGAGAGTTATGATGTCTATGCACACATGACAGTTATTATACCTTGGCAGAGAGTTACAGGCTCTTGATAAAGACAGATAAAGACAACCAACAGTTAACACTTCTTTGAGTGACTATCAAGTAATTTGTTGTTTATGAAAACGGTGGATTTAAAGATTATAAGCGTAATGACAGAATATGGATGGTAAGGTCTCATAACAGAATAATGTTAAAAACATTAAGGATTTAAAGAAAACCTGCTGGAAGGTTGTTACAGAAGCTTGCTGAAGACAGATGCAATTGTGTAGAATATTGTAAGTGATAGATTGGTACTCTACAATTTTACAAACAAAGGTGCAGGGAAGATATTTATACTATCGTCTTAACTCTTTTAAAGAAACATCCATTTCAATCTGGAGATGTCCTATCATTGATTAATATAGTCCACCTGTATGTTTTAATGCTCAGTTTAAATTCAGATGGTCTATGAAGGCCTGAGAAGTGTGTTAGAGAAGAGAAGTGGACCAAGAGCACCATGAAGACCAAGGAACAGAATGAAA
>JAHUTJ010026173.1:0-17957 GCA_036250325.1 Characodon lateralis | reverse complement strand
AGTACAACTCCACCAGGACAACACATCAATGTGTGCCATGAGTACTACCAGAGCTCTAGAAAGTGAGCTCCAGCAGGCCACTGACCAAACTATTAAAAACAGACTTCATGAGGGTGGCTTGAGGCCCCGGCGTCCTCCAGGAGGCCCTGGCGTCCTCCAGGAGGCCCTGGCGTCCTCCAGGAGGCCCTGGCGTCCTCCAGGAGGCCCTGGCGTCCTCCAGGAGGCCCTGTGCTCACAGCACAGCACAGCACCCCAGTCAACACTGGAATTGGTAGATTTGGCGCCGGTGCCCTGTTCTTTACACAGATGACAGCAGGTTCACTCCGTGCATGTTTGACAGATGCGAAACAGCCTGGAAAAGCTGTGATGAACGTTTCCTTTCAATTGCTACATTGGACACATGCCCATTATGATGACGATTGATATATTGTGGAGCTGTGGAAATATTGCAAGCTGCCTTCCAAAGCCTGAACTGTCGTTGGCATTTTAATTTTTCTTCTTCTAACAACAGTTTTGTGGTACGATGTAAAAATAAGTTAAGACATTTATGTGAACATGTTCATATTCAGAAATCTAGCTAGGATGTCTTACCACATAGTTTAGATCAACAGCAAATCCTTAGTTTAATTAAAGCATGATTAAAATGCAGAGGAAAGCACAACAAGCAGACTTGACACGGTCAAGAAAAACATGTTCCTTCTGAAATCCAACTCTGGCTGCAAGAACACTATGATTGGTAAATATTCAAGAACAAAGTCCTAGATTTAAACAGTCCAAACAAACTAAAGCATTCATTGGTGCTCAGTCATAAAACACCCCACACTTCTGAAATGTAAACGTTACAGGTTTCAGATTTATACAACAGATCTGCAGTTATTCACAGCTTCTAACAAAGACCATGTCGTCTCTTTAACTTGGTCTACTCTTATTAGACATTATACAATCAGTGCTTTTAGGGAAACCATTTCAGGCAGTCCGGGTTACCTTTGCTGTGGACTTGTTTTTCTGAGGCTTGGTCTTGTCCTGCTTGGGCTCTTTGACATCAGTGATGGACTTCATGGCTGCTGCAGCATGTTTCAAGATGCAGTTGTTCCCACAGTACACAGATTCCGGCTGGGCGATGCCGTCGCAGCCGGGACCAATACATTTAGGAAGGGAAGAGTCATCCTCAGCCTTCTGCTTGCCCTTCTCTTCTGGCACCTCCACAGCCGGTGTGGTGTTCACTTCGACCGTTGTTTCAACCCTCTGCTCTGGTTCTGGTGGGGCTTTCTGCTCTGCTGCTGGCGGGACCTTCGGATCCCCAGCTGACACGACCTTTTGGTTTGCTTCGGGTTTAACTGGCTGATCAATAGCCTGCTTTAAATCAGTGTGGAATGAGATGAACAAATAACAGATCATTCTATATTGATCATCTACAATAACATTTTATTTGATAGCCATCACTTTTATGCAGACAGTGAATACAAGTGTCAAGAAAAGCAGATGATAACATCTGGGTGATGAGGTTTAACGTTGAAGTAATCTAGTCATACTATGAATGACTATATGAAACAAAGACTGCTACATTTCGAGGTGCTGTCACCTACCGGCTGGAAGATTTTAATCCTCTTCTTTCCAGATGGGTTAGTAGCTTTCTCTATCCTGCCTTTGATGCCCTGATCTTCTGCTTTCTCTTCCACCCCACTTGCTGTGGAAGGTGGAAGGGGTGCCACTGCCTGACTTGCTGACGGACTAAGACCCGCCCCACTGGCTGGAAGTCTCTCAGCAGATGCAGAGGAAGCTGCAGCGGCAGAAGCCATAACTTGAGAAGCAACATCAGCTCTGGGTTTTGCAGTCTCTGTGCTTGTAGGGAGAATTGATGTGGCAGGCCGGACCACCTGATTCTTCTTTGCAGTGCAGTTGGGACAGATGTAGTCTTCTCCGTTTCTCTCCATCAGACGCCCACGGGCCTCAGTGATGCCCACGCAGTCGCCATGGAACCATTCCTCACAGCGGTCACAGCAGATCATGAACCTATGGAGCAACATATGTAAAACAAACGTGATTCCCACCAAGCTAAGGCCAAACAAAGATGAGTAATTAAGCTTATGTTGACAGATATCATGTGGCAAATAATGGGAATGACAGTACTCTGCAAACATACTCATACAGATTCAACTGTTTAGCCTATTATGATTATGAGATAGACCTAAACAAAATAGCACATGTAACTGATATCCCTAAATCAATCCAGTGCAACCAATTTCTTTCAGAGGTTTCCCATTTAGTCTGTGGACTCCCCCTGTGTGTAACTGACTCTTAATATAAATGCAGCTGTTCTGTGAAGTTTATTAGAGAACATCAGTGAACAAAGAGCATCACGAAGACCAAGAACCACATCAGAACAGCACATACTTATTAAGTGGAAGAAAAACTATGCAGGTTTCAGTTTTTTTTTTTCACATAAATCTGTGGGAAAATTTAGGTAAAAGTTAGGTTATAATACAACATCCTAAGCTTTGCAAATCTCACTGTTCAACCCATCATGTGAAACTTAAGCAACCTGTGGTTAACTGACGTACCAAATCTGGCCTTTATCAAGGGAGTCAAGAAAGAGGCCCTTGTTTGCAGTTTATCACGAGTCATGTGAGACTAGGGGTGAACCGATTGCCCTTTTTCTGGCAGATCACCAATCTCTAAAAAAGCCTGACCTGCTGATTCCAATTTTTGTTTCATTACTGACGCTGTCAGGTGTAATAAGGTCACAATACACCTTCAATGTTCCAATCTTATTTTATTGATCTATTGGTGCACCCCTATGTGGGACACATTAAGCATGTGGAAGAGGGCGCTCTGATCAGATTAGACCAAAAACAAACGAAGCATGAAAAAAAACTGCCTATAACCCTCAACACACCACCCCTACTATTAAACATGGCGGCGGCGGCGGCTGCATCATGCTGTGGGATTGCTGTTATTCAGAGAGGACAGGGAAGCTGGTCACACTCAATGGGAAGATAAATGAAGATAAATAAAAGCCAATACTAAAAAATATAACATTTTAGACATAAGACGTTAGTCTTGGGTGGATGTTCAACATTCAGCAGGACAACAATTCTAGGGCCCAATTTAATCCTCAATGCCTGCTCTACCACTGGGTCCACTCCACAGCACAGGATTTTTCTGACTGAGCAGTCTGTGCAAGCCTACAGCAGCTATAATACTCCCATTCAAAGGGTTGAGCAAAACATACAGCAGAAAAACTGGCCAAATGAAAACAAGTATTGTTTTTAAGAAATAACATAAGATGGCTGCCGTTTTTCCAGTGTGGATCGTTTATGGTTTAGGAGCAAGCAGGATAAAATATTTTGAAAATCATGAATCCTTTTAATTTCACTTCACAATTAAGTGCTACTTTGTGTTGGACAATCAGATAAAATCCCTATAAAACACATTTAAGTTACTGATTGTAACATAAACAAGTTCAAGGCTAATTTTTCTGGGCACTTATGACGATTTTTAAATCAGCCAGATGTGAAAATTAGGGTCCACCTTAACACAACATACTGAATGAAACAAACCGTTTGTTGTGTTTCTGACGACAGATACAGTATAGAGCGTTGGGGTCGTAACCTCCATTGTCAGACTCATCTGATGATGTAGACGAAGACGAAGAGGTAAAGGACTCGTCGTCATCCTCCTCCTCTGT
This sequence comes from Characodon lateralis, assembly GCA_036250325.1. Classification (NCBI taxonomy): domain Eukaryota; kingdom Metazoa; phylum Chordata; class Actinopteri; order Cyprinodontiformes; family Goodeidae; genus Characodon; species Characodon lateralis. The sequence goes on along the minus strand of JAHUTJ010026173.1, from coordinate 14,269 downwards.
TGTCTCATTCCTGCTCTTTCCAGCTGCTTTGGGCTTCGTTTCCTTCTTAACGGGAGCTGTGTTTCTGCTAAAAGGTGTAGGAGCTTTCAGTGGCGTAGGGCTCCTTTTGGCCATCTTCTTCTTATTGATATATGTCCTGACTGGTCTACGACTCATTCCTACTGGCTTGTCAGCATCTTCTTCATCAGTCTTCTTTTCTGTTTCACCTTTAGGCCCAGGTTCATTCGTCTCCTCTGGAACAACCTCCTGAGAGTCCTCTACTGCCTTGGTGCTCCCTACGTCCTTAGAGATGAGATCAGGGTTTGTATCTTGCATCTCTGGACTTTCATCTTGTGTTTGACCTTTCTTGTCATCTTTATTGTCTTCATCATTCTCAGAACTCCCCTCTTCTTTAACCGTTGCTCTCCCTGCAGACCTCGTCTGTCTGCCTCCTTGAGTTTTCTTCTGCACCTCTTTTTTTGCAGTACTTCTTGTCCTCCTCTCCGGAGACTCTGCTTTGTCCTCTACCATCTTGGAGTCAGCATTTCCATCAAAACTGGCTTCAGATGCCGTTTCTGCATCAGTTGGAGTTTGGGAAGGAGGATCTCCGCCTTCAACACTTGGAGGAGCACTTTTTCTGGAGCCCCTTTTTGCAGTCATGAGGAATTCTTCTAGTTTGTCCGTTCGTTTGGGCTGCCTGCCACTGCGCCGCACTGGACAGCGGTTTTCAGGACTGTCGGTGGTTGCCTCCACAGGCATTTTTCTCTGCTACAGCAGACCAACAGAAACTCCAAATCTTCTTTACTTCACGTTTTAGCCTTTGAAGATACAGCTGGCTGCTTTAGCAACTCTGTAGCCACATTCTCAAATGTGAGAATGCTTGAGAGCCTGTGAAAAGTAATGACAGGCAATCACCGCACTGCACAATGACAACAATGCCACTAAGCCAACTGTATTGTAAAAAATATAATTGAAAAATAACGGAAAAGCTTAACAGAACGACTATGGGTCACCGAGACACCAGCTGATATCAAAGATAGGTAGTGCTGGGAACCCACTGTGCTTTTAAGATACACTTGTTTTTCTATTATACACCCATACCTCAGTATTCATGCTACTGTGGCTCTAACAGTTTATATGTTGCCTTTAGTTTTGTAATAGGCTTTTTAATATCATGTTGTCAAGAGGAGCATAACGAGCACTCAATAGCCAATGACATTTAGGGGGGTCAGCTATATCTAAAGCTACTATGTAATGAAACTGATACAGTAGGGAACCTGTAGTATACCTCAATACAATTAGTCACATGCATAATGTCCTTAAGGGGGCACTATTTTCTAACTAGGAGGAAGAAGGTACCTTCAACCAAAGTCTGAGGTTCAAGTTTCAATGTACCGAAGGTTGTTAAACCAAGGGGGAAAAATAGATCCAAAGGATATTCTGCTTGAAGGAATATGTCTGAATTATATTGTCCCAAATGTGATTTATTTTATTTTTTTTTAAACACACAGCATGTGGTGTACAGATTATTACATTGTGACTGCTAAAATAGAGCCGAGTAATCTCAAATGCATGCTTACATCATGTAACCAATTAGGTCACAGCAGAAGATCTCAATAAAGTGCATCTTTTCAATAAATAAATAAAGAGGTTTAATACCCTGCGTCAGAAATGAGAATGTTATGGTAAATAACCAGGGAATATAGATGCTCTGCATGGCAAATTTATGGCTGACAAACACAATAAAGAAACTTCTTTCATGGTTTGATTATTTTTTAAAAGATATCACCCTCCTGAGCAGAATCCTTGCCATTTCCTTTTATTTTCACAAATATAAAGACAGAATTTTAAGACTTTTAAAAAGCATCTCATAGCTTTTAAATAAACTAAATTCTAATGTTACTGAATCCTAGAGCTAGGTTTATACTTGACGCATTGAACAGGCCGCAAGGCCAACAATAACGCAATCACGCTTTCCCGGGGCTCTGCACGCTGTTGCGGTGCCTGGTCATGCACCTCCGAATTTTGGTAACGGAATGAACAAAGCTGAAAGTGCAAAATTTCACCCACAAACAAATCACTTTATCATGATAAAAAGGAAGAGAGTCACAAAAAATAAAAAACAAGAAAAAAGTTAAGAGAAATGCGTGGTACAAAGTTAGATTATATGCATTAACAGCGTTTAAAGTTTTTACAGCTTTTTCATTTAGAATCCGAATTTGATCCATTAAGATCCTTTAGTAAAGCTCAACAGCTTTTTCCTCTTCATTGTTTGACTTATGAATCTCAAACTTTGCAGGAAACAAAATCACGCCGAGAACTGTTATTCATAGTGCGCAGAGCCATTTTTAGTATTACGCAAAGCATTTCTTCTCTCTTTCATTAAATTTCAGAATCAGAATCAGCTTTATTGCCAAGTTTGTACAGACAAACAAGGAATTTGACTTCGGTACCCTTTGCTCTCAGCGAATTTTTTTCTCCCTTTATTAATAAATATATATATTTCGACTGGTTATATGGCATACTGCCTCCTGTGTTTTCGGAGAATAATGCAGAAATGTTAGCGTCAAGTATAAACGCCAATAGCAATTGTTCAGGCTTGTGCACAGTCAGCAGAGTCCTCCGCAACACCCCGAAGTGCGTCTATAATTAAGTCTTAAAGTAGTCTTTTATTTCTAATTTTATACCTATTTTGTCTATGAAGCATTCTTATTTGGTGTTGGTCACTGTTTGTAAATTGTATACTTACTGTTTTTAATACAATCTAAATAACCGTACTGTTGAAAAAAGAAAGACCTTGTTATTATTCATTATTATCCATACCTTTCACTTCAGTGGTGATGACTAGTCAATCTAAATGGCATCACAACAGTTCTTTTCAGTATAAGGCTGAAGGCTCTATCAGAGGAAAAATGAGGTAGAAACAAAGCAGTTAGTCCTACATACAGTTAAACTCTGATGCAACAATGTGAACATGTGCAAAAATCAGAAAATAAATCAGATTTATCTTTCTGAAATAGAACATTTGGATAAACAGCATTTATAATAGTTATGCAACCCACGATAATTACTATGAAATTATTCTGACTACATAAGGAATAATTAAAGAACCATCTTTAAAAATATGGTTCTTTATATAAATATTTATATATATGGTTCTTTTATATTTAGTACCCCTAAAGCGAAAGCCATTAAAACCAATTAAAATAATCTAAAAATGTATTTTTGTACAACTGACATATCATGCATTGTTTGTTTTTAGTGCTTTAAACGTGGCACGGCTGCAAGGCGTTGAAATAGATGCGGTCACGACGCCGTTACACGTGAACGAACGGACGGACAGTCGCTAGGGAAGGGCTCGTCAATAAATATATTAATTGCAGAAAATATTAAGTATGTTCCCATCTCAAATCGACTTCGACGAGTTAAAGTGAATTTGGGAATGCCAACAGTTGACTACCGCAAACATTCAGCATGTAATACGGTCTTCTCTAAGCGCCATCCAAAACGGAGGGCTAAACACGGCCTTCTAAAAGAGCGCATTACAGATCCCTCATTGAAACATTATACACGAACAAACCATCTGTATTCACAAAAATGGGAAGTTAACTTAACATTGTTTGTAGTAGAATCGAGAAGAAATATCACATTGAGCAGATCCCACATGTTTTTGTTTTACCAGCGTTACATAACTATGGTCGCAAAACAACATTCCGCCAAACCATTTTGTGGCGTTAGCTGAAGATAACCAGGATCAGGCCGTCGCTAGCGCTGCCAATAATTCAAGCGAAAAGATGACCTAGAATATACGCACTGCATCGCATTATACTTACAAACTGCATTGCCAAATTCACTAGGTCCTAATGTTAGTTTGGTCTCGCAACGAGGAGCTCAACGCTGCAGAGCGTGCAGTTGCAGCCAACAAGCTAAGCTAACATTCTTAGCAGCTAACACATTTTAATCCACCAGCATTTCGACCTCACTCAAATAAACAATACAGCTAAACACCAGCAGCAAGACGCCATTATTATACTGAATACGCTAACTGTGACCAGTAGGAGTCAAAATGTAACAACTGACGTAGTTATTTATTCAAAGCTAAAACGGGTTTGCTAACGTCAGAAGCATCTTGTTCCGTTACAACTCTTACTTGAATTAGGATTATCGCATCCAGTACCACTCAGTGATATCCTATAAACGCTAAACTACATTTAAATGAGGCTGAAATGTTTTTTTAATGTACCCACCTACACGTTAGAAACCCTGACGCTATGCCCTCATTTGTGTCAATCCTCCATTTTCCAATCCCGTTGGATCTAACTGACTGCGGCAGATGGCTGACGGTTTACACAAAATGTTCTCACTTACAGCGCCCCCTCTGGTTTGGAGGAGAACGGGGTTGATGCAGAAAGTCGTGCTTTTTTTTTATTAGAACAAGCTAACAATCACCATGATATATTTCTACTGAGCTGAAATTATCAATAGAATTGGATTTGAATTGTTGCGAGAAAAAACAATTTGAGCACTATACAATAACTGAATATATCCCAACATACCCATAGATTGTTTTAAAATGTATTTATATATATATACACATTTAAAAGTACACATAAAATAAGAGTTGAATAACAAAAATATAAAAAAGTATTTTACAGGCAGTTCTGCCAGCAGTCTCATGATCTACATTTATGATCTGTTATGGTCCATTAACATAGGCTGTATAAGGTTTTCCATTGAGATATGTGTGTATTTATGTTTTGTTAGACCCATGCATGCTCTTAGATAATTTACATCAACAGCTTAATGTATAGAACAACAAGCAGAAACACAGGTGTTCAATTATTGTTTTTGAACTGTGCATAAATAATGATTACTTCCATCTACTGTCATACTTGATATGGTACATAGAGGACAATATGAGAGTCTCGGATAACCGAAGAAATATAAATATCGATAAACTGAGTTTTAACTTTGAAACAGGATCCCACACAGAAGAGCTAAGACATAATATTGTAGTAAAACATACATAATTTTACATTATGACAAGGTCACAGCAGTACTTTTCTCTGTGTCACAGTCTTTGTCTGAAGAGGCAGACACTGGGGCATCTCTGAGGGCATTAGGGCCACTGCTGGTCTGCCCTGCACCTTTGTTTGGGACTTCTGCTGTTTGCTCAGCCTCAGGTTCCTGCTGTGGGGCAGTCGCTACAAGAAGAACACAAGTCAAAAATTAGTTGTAACTATTAAAAAAGTACAGTTATCATGGCGGAGAACTCTATGTTCTTGTCAGATGTTTACAAACACTCATCATGGACATAAAAGTCACATTAGTATTGAGCTATTACTGATGTATTCAAGTAGCTATTTTTCCAGGTTGGAATGACTAAAACACACAACTTCAGTGATTTTTAAAAACAGGAACGAGCTTTATAAGTTAGCATTTATTGTGATTTTTTTTCTAATCCACACAGATTTAGAACTATATTCTTTCACAAGTTAAAGAGATCACATACAGTTTATACTGTAGAGCATCAAACTCTTTCCATTGTTATGACTGGATATTTGTCCACTGTTTTTTGCAGTATTTGTAAAGTCAAATTAAGTTAGTCTGTTTCCTGTGCCAAGAGTGGCTTGTAAAGCATAATCTTTAATAATTAAAGATCACATGGAAGCACAGATGCAAGGGGAAATAAGAAAATAGACATATATCACAACTGATATCGTCATCATAGTATTTGCTAATTTTATCACCATCACAAGACTTTCTAATATCGTGCAGACCGAATTGAATACAATAGGTCCACTGCACAAAACCTGTCACTATCATTTCTTTAAATAAAGGTTCATTTGCACACATGCTGCAACACAACACACTGGCAAGCGGCTGGTGATTGTTCTCAAAACAACTCAGCTCAGTACTTATGCAGTTAGGTTTTAATCTTCAGTCAGAAATATGTGACTGAGAATGGAGATGAAGAACCATCCATTCCCACTGCAGCTGTAACAGCAGAGCTGCTTCCGCCACAGAATCAGGTTGGATGGATTTTGTCCAGCTCCACTTATTAAGGGGTCTGAAACATTTCTGTCAGAATTTATAAAAAGTGGGAGAAAACATCCTGAATAACTCTTTCATCTCCTTCCAAGGAGTCAGACAATCTTTTAAAGTTGAGGTCTTACACTTAAGTTTTTGCTTTGTCTTTAGCTGTTGTTTAACTCATTTTTGTCAAGTGATATTTCTGGTCCAATTCACATCTCTGGAGATTAATCTGTAAATTGGACCTCTCTGTCTTCATAATGAAATTTGAGTTTGATTCCCTTAAAAATTTATCCTTTTTATAATGTAGGAAAGCAGGAGCATAGATGATGAAGAGTTGAACACTTTGATGGGACCATAAGATCTGAACAGGAGCTTTAGGTAGATAAGGACATGAACCCCAAGTATAAGAGACTGAGTGAGCATAGTTTCTGGAACTACAAGAGAAACATTCATCACCCAAAATGAACAAACTCTGATTACAATAAATTTTAGAAAATCATTGAAACCCCCAGGTAATAGGGTAGGGGACTGGTGCAACATTTTAATATCAAATTACTTAAAAACTATACTATGTTGTATGAAAATCAAACTATCTTTAGGGCTAAGCCCCCAATCTCTCAGAATCCTAACACCTCTGCCCAACTATATTAAAAAAATTTGGACAATGCTCAAAAGCTGGGCCTGTCTGATAAGAGTAGTGGACAAAAATTAAGAAGAATTATGCTGGCTTCAAAAAAGCTTGCAGTTTTGTGCAAAATGCTAAGGGATATATATACATTTTTTAATAAACTCAAACACTTCAATGAACCCAGTGTTGTGCATTCAATTCTTGGTTGTTAAAGTAAAATAACTGAAGTTGCCTCTGGTATTATGAGTCCACCCACAAAACAATGTTTCAAACAAATCATTAAAGTTCAGAATTATTAAGATACTCACGTCGATGCTGAGTGTATGTAAACGTCTAACGGAAGTGTAGCTGTTGTTTTTGCTGTTGTCGCAGTGTTTATTTTTGAGACTGGTAGATGTTACCTGACTGAGTGCAGGACTTCATGTGTTCGGGCCAGTGGGCTTGCTGACATGGGTAATCACAGTAGCTGGTGTTCCAGCAGCAGTAGAAGATGGCCTCTTTCCTGCAGTTAGCACACCACTGTTTCTTCTTGGTCTCATCCACAGCCTGCTGCTTCTCCAGCTCCATCTGCTTCTTCATTTCCGACATTAACCTCTCTCTTTCCTGCTCCAGACTCTGTCTCATTTCTGCCATCGTCAGCTCTGAATCAGGGAACAAAAGCAGGGCCAAACAAATGTTGTGAAAAGTAAAAAAAAGAAAACAAAACTGGGAGCAAATTCATGAGGAGCTCACCAAGATTGTGCTTCATTTCAGACAACTCCTGTTGATGTAACCATTGTAGTTTTTCTATTTCAATTCTCAGCCGTTTTATCTGCAGGAAATACACGAAGGTATATTAGGATATGAAAAGGGTCCTGTGTAAATATGGCCATTTGTAAAATTACACAGTCAAAAACGGACAGCAATATTTTCAGTTATTTAGCCAATCATGAAAGAATTCTTTTTTTTCAAAGTCAGATTTTCACCATGTCATTCATACATTTATAAATGTCACAGTTCCAAACAAAATATTTAATTAGCAAGTAACATTTAGCCAGGTAACTAAATCTTTAGATTGCAAATTAAATATTTAGTTAGCAAGCTAAATATTTAGCTCCAAATTAAATATTTTGTTAGTAAGCTAAATATTTAGCTCCAAACTAAATATTTTGTTAACAAGCTAAATATTTAGCTCCAAATTAAATATTTTGTTAGCAAGCTAAATATTTAGCTCCAAATTAAATATTTTGGTGAGAGCTGAATATTTAGTTTTAAATATTACATACTTAGTTTGTAAACAAAACATTTATCTTCCTAACTAAATATTTAGTTAAGAGATAAATATTTAGCTTGCAAATTAAATATTTAGCTAGCAAGCTAACAAAATATTTAGTTGCAAATTAAATATATATCTGCAGGAAATACACAAAGTTATATTACGATATGAAAAGGGTCCTTTGTAAATATGGCCATTTGTAAAGTTACACAGTCAAAAACGGACAACAATATTTTCAGTTATTTAGCCAATTATGAAAATTTTTTTTTTTTTTCAAAATCAGATTTTCTCCATGTCATTCATACATTTATAAATGTCACAGTTCCAAACTAAATATTTAATTAGCAAGTAACATTTAGCTTGCTAACTAAATCTTTAGATTGTAAATCAAATATTTAGTTAGCAAGCTAAATATCTAGCTCCAAATTAAATATTTTGTTAGCAAGCTAAATATTTAGCTCCAAACTAAATATATTGTTAGCGAGCTAAATATTTAGCTCCAAATTAAATATTTTGGTCAGAGCTAAATATTTAGTTTGAAATATTAAATACTTAGTTTGTAAACAAAATATTTAGCTTCCTAACTAAATATTTAGTTAAGAGATAAATATTTAGCTTGCAAATTAAATATTTAGTTATCAAGCTAACTAAATATTTAGTCGCAAATTAAATATTTTAGTCCAAGCTAAATATTTAGTTTGCAAATTGAATATTTAGTTTGTAAAAAAAATATTTAGCTTTCTAACTAAATATTTAGTTTGCAAATTAAATAATTAGTTACTGTGACATTTATCAATGTAAGAATAACATGGTGAAAATATGACTTTGAAAAATGGACCATCATTTTTTTTCTGTGATGAAAGGCTAAGTAACAGAAAATATTGTTGTCAATTTTTGACTGGGTAACTTTACAAATGGCACCCCATATGTACAGTGTATTCATCCACCTTGAACTGTTTCATATTTTGTCAGGTTGCAACCCAAAACCTCAATGTAACTCAATGGGATTTTATGTGAAAGGTCAACACAATGTAGTGCATAACTGTAAAGTGAAATGAGAATGATACATGAGGTTCAACATCTTTTACAAATAAAAGTCTAAACATGTGCCATGCATTTGTATTCAGTCCCCATTTAGTCTAATACCTCTAATTAAAATCCATTGCAACCAATTGCCTTCAGGAGTTAAATACTTATACAATATAAGCTGCCTGTGTTTAATTTATTGTTGATATCAATACAAATGACCTGTGAATGCCTTTGTTAGTTGAGGTTTGTTAGATAACATTAGCGAACAGACCAAGGAACACAATAGACAGGTAAGAGATGGAGTTGTGGAGAAGTTTAAAGCAGGGTTAGGCTATGAAATTAAATTCCTGGGTTTGGACATCTTGCAGAGCAAAGTTCAATCCTTAATGCAGTGTTTCTCAATCCTAGTCCTCAGGGCCCCCTGTCCTGCATGTCTTAGACGTTTCTCTGCCTTAATTCATATGATTGCAGTTCAGCAATAGCCTGTTGATCAGCTATCAATTGAAATCAGGTGTGCTACAGCAGGGAAACATCTAAAACATGCAGGACACAGCACCCTGAGGACCAGGACTGGGAAACACTGCCTTAAGGCAAAAATGGAAAGAGTTTGGCACAACTGCAAAACTACTATGACATAGCCATTGGCCTAAACGCACTGGCTGGGCAATGGAAAGAATAATCAGAGAAGCCAACAATGGTAACTCTCAAGGGGGTTCCAGGAATCCACAGCTCAGGTGGGAGATTTTGTCGACAAGTCAACTATTAGTTATGCAGTCCTCAAGTCTGGCATTCCATGGAAGCGTGACAAGAAAAATGCCATTATGGAAAGAAAGTTTGCAAGTCATGTAGGAGACAGCTAACATGTGGAACAAGGTGCTCTGGTCAGACAAAACTGATTTCAACAAAATGTCATGTGTGGTGCAAAACTAAAACACCATCCCTACAGAGAAACATGGTGGCAGCAGTATCATGCTGTGTGAACGCTTTTCCTCAGCAGGGACAGGGTAAGAGTTTAAAGTTTTAATTTTTGTCTGTACATGTGTTAAAGTGTGTAGGGGCATAACCCAAAAGCAGCCGTAACTGAAACCAAAGGTGGTTCTACAAAGTGTTGTCTCACAGGGTCAGAATACAATGCTTACCACCTTTTCAGATTTTTATTGGCCACAAATTCTTAAAATTATATTTTATATTTCTTTACGTTAAAATCCCTATAAAATCCATTGAGGTTGTAAAAGGACAAAATGTGAAAATGTTCAAAGCCTATGACGTATTTTGCGAGGCATTGTAGAATTGTTTTTAATCACGTGAAATTTAGTTAGAGCAAACACCTACCTCTCCTATTGTATTCCCTGAGGTACTTTTAGAGAGGTCATTGTAAATTTCAGTCATTGTACCTTTAATTGCATCCATTATCTGAAAAAATAAGGATTATTTTATTAGAATGTGTTAATAAGCAAGCATATTTATGGTCTGGATCAGACTAAATTCAAATTAAAAGCTAATTGAATTAAACACTCAATAATAAGCAGAACACTCAATAATAAGCAGAACATTTTTTTTTTTACAGGTACATAATTGTGGGCGTCAAATCGTGTGGATTAGGCCTAGCAAAAATAAAGTACATAATAAAAGGATACTAACTTTACTTGTATACTTTGCAATGTCTGCAGCCACATCTGCCGAGGCAGTGGGAATATACAAGTCCGTTCCAGCAGGCGATGCTGCAGCTGTGCCCAAACCTGATGGTGCTATCATGGTAACCGAAGCTGGACTGCTGGGGACCAGGGTACCAGCAGGTGTGGATGTGCTGATGGGAGGGTCTTTTTGTTGAACAGCTAAATTTAAGGGCACAAGCAACAATATTATGGACAAGAAGATGGAGAGAACCAAGGTCATGACGAAAACTGTTTTACTCACTCTTAGCAGCCTGTCTGGTCTGATAGCGAGAGCTTTGTGAAGACTGCTGAGCTGAGGATGAAGATGAAGGAACGGCTGCAGAGCCATTTCCAGCACTTTGTGTTTGGGTCAGCACTTGAGCCTGGCTTTGCCTGGGAGATGATGCCTGCGTTTGTGGGGCCACCACAAGCTGCTGGGTTTGCTGCTGACGCTGCACCTTCTGCATGTGCCACTTCTGAGAAGATGTCTGAAACTTTGCAGCTGGACTCCACACTACAGCTCTCTGAACCACTGGTACTGTCTCTCTGGGCAGTAGGGGGCGCTGTTTCTTCAAAGTAGGTGTGGCAGAGGCCGAGGAGGATGATGGTGAGTTGGCACTGGAGATGGACGAGTGGCTAACTGTTGCAGGAGAGGAAGTGTTGAATGTTACCATAGTAACAGGAATGGCCATCAGAGACTGAGTGGAAGCACTGCAGGATGTGGCAGTGGCTGTGGTGTTTGGTGATGGGAGCAATGATGTGGTCAAGGCTTTTCCTACATGAAAAAAACATTTTTTTTAAAATATAATTTAATCTTTTTAAATGTTTCTTTAAGACATTTCAAATGTGGTCAGAGGTTTACATACAGTCACCGTGAGTATAATTTTGGGCTTGATATGGCTGATTTGATCCATTCTTTTTCCATGATGATACAACACAAAATCGTAGCATAAGTTTGAATTTATCTTGAATTTTCTCTAATCCACACAGTGTCAGAATTAAAATGCGCAGTATCAACTATATACATACACCTCACTGATGTTTGGTTAAATTTAATGGGCTACTTTTCTTCAGATAGAACCAGAGGTTTTGCGAGTTTCAATCACCATTCAGTTTAGATCCAAGTGAAACCAGTTCTGATTTTATTTTATTTTTTTCAGAACATTGCTCCTTTGACCCAAAACTGTCACCTTCGTTGAAAGGACATTGGCCAGGGTGTGTAGAAACAACCCAGGAACCACCTAGGCTCAGGCCTACCATAAACTGGACGATGCTGGGACCCCAATGTCACTGTCTACATTGATGTGACTTTAATATCAATGTGAGACCTTTTAAGACACCTGACCAAGAAAGAAGCACCTGCTCCAAAATTGGCACCTTCAAGCTCAACTGAAATTTGCAGCTACCCACATGAACAAGATGTCTTCTGAGGTTTTATGGTAAGAGGAGAGATAGATTGAACTATTTGGTCACAGAAACAATATGTTTAAAAGGTGTAAAAGTTAGGCTTTAAAACGTAAGAATACAGTTCCAGTTGTCAAGCATAGTGGTAGTAGCATTATGCTAAGGGTCTGTGATGCTGCAAATTGTTCAGATGCATAGTGCAAAGGGGATAAAATAACAAATAAGGATTATGTCCATATCCTTTAATTTCCCCTCCAATAAAGAGTTGGATGGTTAAAACTTGAAAGTTGAGTGTCTCAGCAGGGAAACGATTCCAAACACAGATCAGAACTGGTTTTAAAACTGATAAAGCAAGCTAACAGTATGCCTCTGAAAGGGTTCTGCCCTAAACCCCATTCGTAGACCAGGAAACCAATCATGTTAAATTAACTTTCACTCATGATAAGAAGAGTGGTCAAATTTCCAGCCAGAGTAATGAAGGAAGCTTGTTGATGCTTGTCAAATGTATGCACCTAATTCTTGCGTTTAAAAACTTTTGAAAAAAGATTACCTTATAAAAAGTCCAAAATGAATATGACAATCTAACCGGTGATGTATTTGACCTGATTACTTTACAGTGGATCAAAAGGGCAGCCCCTTCTCACCTTCCGATTTCTCAGCAGCTGACTCCTTTTTAATAATGCAGTCTTTTCTTCTTCTCTTTTTCTCCTTGCTATGCTGTTCTTCTCCAAGATCAATAACCAGCTCCTTCTCTGAATCAGAGTCCTCAGCCGCCACTGTCTGTTTTGTCTCTTTTTGTTTCACCTGGGACTTTTCTTTGGATACAGGCGCTTCTGGAACTGTGTCAGTCATATCTGGGTTCGCCTTTCCCAAATCAGAGGTTATTTTCTCTTCAGTTAGGCCATCAGGTACTGTTACACTGGAATCATCAATGGCATTTCTCACAAGCAGATCAGCTTTGTCTTTCTCTACCTGGCTTACAGAAGGCTGCTCTTTCTCTTTACTTTTGGCAGGCTCCTTCTGCGGTTCTTTTTTGGGTACAGAGTCTTGGCCAGGGTTTGTTTTTGACTCTTCATCTGTGGCATACTCGCTCTCGCTGGAGTCAGATTTGTCAGAGTCTTCAGAGTCACTATGCTCCACACCCTTATAAACATCCACAGAGATCTCATCAATACCTAGAAAGACAGAGAATTGTCCAGTCCAGGTAACCACAAAATTTAGTTTCCTAGGAGTAATCAATATTTTCTTAAAAAAAAAAAAAAAAAAGTAATCTTGCATGTTATCAGATAGCACGTGGTACGTTTCTATGTTTCCATACTAACCAAGCTGTGCCTTGCAACTCTCAATTGTCTTGTCCAAGTTTAGCTGGAAGCGGCTTTTGATTTGCCTTTTTGGAGAGGTGAGGGATGGAGTGGTTCCCTGTTTCTGCTGAACCGTCTCACTCAGCTCCTTTAGATCCATTTCTGCTTTACTTCGATCTGAAAGGACACAAAACAATACCTGTAACTGCATAAACCAAATCAGAAAGATCCCGGATTATCCAAGTAATCTGGATTCAATCATAAAGAAAACGCATGTTAAAAATCATTTGTACATATCGTCATTTCTTAAAATCCTTAACAAAAACACGCAAAAGATTCACCTAAGTTGAGGTTTAGAATGCTTCCAGTCTGTGGTGTCTTTTCCTGCTTGGAGGTGTCAAGAATCTGACAGTGGGGTGGTTTCGGACTGTCCAGGGAATTTCCTGTAGAAACCAAAAATTATAAAGATTGTAATTGAGGATGTCTTCTGAATATTTATATCTCTCATTGAAGACTTAATTTAAATATTTCTATCCTGAAATACTCTTTAAACACAGCATACAATGGATCTTAAAGGTTTACACAACATTGGTTATAATGTTGTGATGTAAATGAGACCACAGTCTTTTACAAATTTTTCCATCTCTGATGTGATAACTATCCTCTACAATTCAACAAAAAAAATTAAGCAAATCTGTACAAAAAAATGAAAAAAGCATGTTGATCTAGTTGCAACATCCGTTCTTCTTGAGCTCTCACCGATAAACTTGAAATTAAGTACAGCTGTTCTAGTAGACTTGAAGGTATCAGTCAGGAGAGTGGTGTGAAAAAAAATCTTCAACATTATATACACTGCTCAAAAATATAAAGGGAACACTTTAAACAACACAATATAACTCAAAGTAAATCAAACTTCTGTGAAATCAAACTGTCCACTTAGGAAGCAACACTGATTGACAATCAATTTCACATGATGTTGTGC
>JAHUTJ010026172.1:0-17964 GCA_036250325.1 Characodon lateralis | reverse complement strand
TGTATATGTCATTCCCAAGACGAATTGATGCTGTATTGGCCGCAAAAGGAGGCCCTACACCATACTAATAAATTATTGTGGTCTAAAACCAGGTGTTTCAGTTTCATTGTCCAACCCCTGTATATGCTCAATGTGTTGAGAAAGAATTTAAAGTGAAAACAAAACCTACTGATGGTTAAAAACAGCTCACTGAAACCTAAAGATAACACTGTTTAAAAAGCACAGAAAGACATAAATTGAGCTAAACGTTCAGGGAACAAAGACAAGTTCTGAGTTGTTTTTTAAAGCAAGACATTGTTGCGTCAGATGAGATTTTGCTGATAGAGAGTTTTATAAAACTGAACCCCAATGACTGAACAAACCATGGGCTTACCTTGATTTGATAATATGAACAGACACCTTTACTTAGTGACTGTTAAGGTCTCCTTGGGTTATATTCAGAGAGCATAATAATAACAGTGGAAAAACAGGTCATTTAAGGGCTTTGAAAATAATGATACTATTGTTAAAATCAATTATTTGTTCAAGTTAGAAGAGAAATATTAGGATAGGAGTGATGTGCTTAAACCTCAAAGGTTTAAATTCAAGCCTAGCTTCAATTGTAGTTTTTTCTTTAAAACTGTTTTGATAATCCATGAAAAGGTGCATCATCCTAACCCTTATACTTCACAGGGAGGATGGTGATCCCAGGCTTGCAGAAGTCAACTATTTCATGAAGTCATTATCTGGGCTTGCCCAAATTGTTAAAAGGAATAGCAATGTGTATGTAAACCTCTAACTTTGAGGATAGTAACCAAAATTTCTCAAAAACAATTCTCCCATTTCTCTGACACCTAGCAAATATATATAATTTTGGTAATCCCAATTTACTTAAATCAGGAAACATTTAGTCCTATTTAATGTGAGGGAAAAAAGCTTGTCTGTCTTTTTAAATTGCATATTTAAACATCTGGTTTCAACTGTATATATAAGATGGTGTCAAACTGGAGTTAGAAATGCTTAGGAGGTTACATAATGGCGATGGTTTCACAGTAATCACCAGATGAATTAGATTAAGTTGCAAATGAATATAACATGAACAGTTTAATCAGACAGAACATGGCAATATGTTTTTGAGTGTTCCTTTTGAAGAACAATCAGAGAATTGTGACAGCAACAGTTTGATAATAAAAATGGTCCCTAGAGGCATCACAGGGAATAAGCAGAATATGTTTGGTGTGTGTTTTTACCCTCAGCAGGTGCAATCCTAAACTTGGGCTGATTTTTCTTTGCCAGCTTATTTTACAATGTTGAGTACTTGAATCCAGATGTACAACTGAAGAGAAAAGGCCTATGCTAGCCTGCTTTGAAGTCTGATTTCCTGTTGTGCTGTAGTTTAATCCTCAAATTTAGGTTCCTCTTCAATATATGAAGCACAAAAACACAGCTGGGGAGGAAAAAAAAATTATGTAATGAAACAGAGCTGTAAATGTAAAGTAAAGCCTTTTCATCTGTTTTGAACAGCAAATACGATAATGAAATAACTGCCAATTAGTAGGTGGAAACTGACCATGGAATTACTATTTAATTTTTGTTTACTTACTTGTTTAGACCTGGGGGAAGTACAAGATGCTCTTTTCTGCAAAACAGCTTCAGGACTTTAAATAAGATGGTGATCATTAAGGAAAACCCCTTTATTTTTCCTTTCTACCAAAACTGAATAGCTTTGTGGGTGTTGTATGCATTTAAGAATATGAAAATGAATTAAAAATATATTTAGAATAACCAAACAGTGTTTTGGGAAAAATGTAGGGATTTTAGAAACCTGTAGAGGTTCAAGGAACATTTCTATTGCTGTTTTATCTACTGATTTTATTTTACTGAACTGACATCACATGTTGAACAGATGCACCACCAGAATCATGTTGATTTATGGAAGCTATGTCATAATACTTAATAATACTTATAAAATGAAGAATGTCTACATTTTTCTAGTTTTTAGTACCACAGAAGACAGAGATGCAATAAAGCTAATTTAAGGCAGGACCCCAAAGTGATTTACACCCATTCACAAGTTGTACACACATTCATTGCAGCTACAGCTGCCCTGGGGGACACTGACAGAAGCGGGGCTGCCATACAATCGGCAAACCGGGCCTTCTGACCACCATCAGCATGCAAGGCAGGTGAAGTGTCTTGGCCAAGGACACGACGACTGGGACAGATGAAGCAGGGGTTCAAACCAGCAACCCACCAGTTACAAGACAAAACCTCTACCACTGAGCCACCTGAGCCTCATGCTGCAGCATCAGATACATAAATAGTTGTTTTTTTTTACTTAAAACCACACATTTTGAAACACCAAACTCAAAACAGAACAGAATAGTGTGACAAGATTGTTACAGGACATTGTACCTGCTCACTTATATTAAATGTTACAAATAACAGGCTTCCAGGCTGACGACTTGGGGAAGAAAGCAGTTTGACCAAGAAATATTTTGTATTTTTTTATGTTATTTTTCAGGATGAGATTATGAAAAATAGTTTTCTATATTTTTTAAGATTTTATTTGGTAACAAGTTTGATGTGAACAGTTTCTTTTTCTTTCGTTTTACTGAGAATTGTTGCAGGAAAAATACCATCTTTAACACCTGAGAAATATTTTGTACATGATTTTGCTTCACGGCATCGACAAAACTAAAAACATACTGACCCTGCACTACATTCCAAGATAGTGGTGTTCACACAGTCCTGAATTATTGTATGGATACTCGTACATGTCGTGGCCATTGTGATGACCTTGCGCATGGTAGACAAATCTTCAGTATGCACACTGAAAAGTTATTCAAAGCTGCCAGCATAAATCACATTGAATGCATTTGTACTTTTTGCCATTTTTAACAAAAGACTGAAAAGGACAACATAGTATTAATATGTTAATATAGATTCTACAGCACACAAGCCACCAGTTCTGGAATCTCCTCATCTGGGAACACTGGGGGTTAAGATAACCATAAGTATCGTAACATTACTGGTTAAAATCCCTAAAAATGATTTAATGCCAGCATTACTCCCTCCACAGACATCTAAAGTGGAAGTTTCCAGTTCATTAAATTTATTTAATATTACCTTACCACTAAAGTGAGACGGTTTTATGGTGGTAAATCGTACAAAAGTTTTTGATACACTTTCTCACTTAATGGGTCACTTTATTTTCATGACTATTTAAATTGTAGATTATGTTGCCTTTGTTTATGTAATAAACAAAAAGTGTGCAATAACTAAACATTTTCATATTTTAGATTTTTACAATTGTTAATTTGCTACATGTTTTCATTAACAATTTGGATGCCTTCAGTGAGAATCTACATACAATGTAGATAGTAATAAACATAAAGAAAACCATTAAATAGAAAGTTTGTCTGAAACATTTGACTGGTAGTGTATTTGAATAAACACTGTAAAAAACTGATATTCCACATGAGAGACTATAGTTCTGAATGTTGTGTTTTCACACTGTAAGACAGATCCCTGCTGTCACATAATTTAAAGCTAAGAAACAATATGAACTGTAGAGACGTTTAAACTGGGAGATGACTGAAACAGAAAGTTGGGAATGTTTAAGCAGTATCAAAACTCTCCCTAACATTCAAGGTTTCTCCAAAAAGTACTTTTTTATACCAGTATAACCTAATCTGTTTTATTAGTGTTGTTAAACTTGCTGGAGAAACACATGGTGACTGATCCAGTGGTAATAACTACTGGCTGTTCTGATGGCAAGCCCATCTTACACTGACACAAATGAGCAAGGATATTGTAGAAGTCGATTTGATTCAATAAAAACTCCTATTACTGCAAGTGATTGATACATAAAATTGAATCAATGACTTGGGGATTTGATCAGCAACACATCAAGTAAACAATGCACTTAGTTGCATGAGATGTTTTTCTTTATTCCTTGCTTTATTGTGCATTTGAGTGGCAAATTGATCTTGCGAGTTGTGGATTCACCACCATGAAAAAAAAAGGTTTCCGCACCCCTGAATCAATTCAGCTTAAAGCCCCCCATTCAGCCTTGGACAGCACTGTTTTGTCCTTATCATTTATGTGGTAGGAGTTCAGTGGAGCACAGTGGAGCCGGAGCTGCAAGCTTCAACACTGCCACCAACAGGTCAGAACACAGAAGCATTTCTTCTTCCTCTTGTTAAATATATCATTCTGTTCAACTTGAGGTTTATTGGTTAGAATTACAGTGCTGGACACATTTACTGCTGGTAAAAAAGGTATACAAACCCTTTATACTTTAAATTACTGAAAAGAGTGCAATCTTACATTTATTTATTTATTTTTTTTAATATTA
The DNA here is from genome assembly GCA_036250325.1 of Characodon lateralis. NCBI lineage: Eukaryota > Metazoa > Chordata > Actinopteri > Cyprinodontiformes > Goodeidae > Characodon > Characodon lateralis. Next base: position 13,625 of record JAHUTJ010026172.1, on the reverse strand, counting down.
TTTTAGTTTCCATTTAGTAATTTATGATGATCTGGTTCCTTGGGATATATATGGCACAAAGACGTTTCTTTAAGCCACTGGTCACTGGGATGGATGAGGACAATAAGCCATTGTTACATGTATATTTATATTTGTTAGTGAAAGACAACACAGTTAAACAACATCTTGGTTTGCAATTCAGTTTATTTTGGTTATTTTGGGTGCAAAAGATTTGTTTGGGGTGTGGCTTCTTTAGCAGGCTTCATCTTGGTTTTTCTGTAAAGGTAAATTGAATTATCTTGTCAAGATATCGATTATCTTTTAAATGATTGTTAAATTTTAATTGCATAAAAGGAAAACATATGAAAAGTATGAAACATATGAAAGCTCAATTTGAGTACTTATCCCTGCCACTTCCCTTTCCCAGCAGGTGTGCATGGGCAAAACATTCCCCGGGGGCTTGTGCACATTCATTGGTTCTGGGATCGCACCATCAAGGAATGAGCACAGAGTTTGGTTTCACATATGTTTTCTATGTCAAGTTTTGGAGTACTTATTGGGATTAAATTAAAATATTTTCAGTTTTGTCTTGATTTGTAATATATTGTTTTATTAGCTGTTCATTTAATATAAATATTCCTGTTTTGTTCATCCTTTTTGCACTTGTGTATCCCCTGTAATGGTTTCTCCCAATTTAGTTCCACCTCTATTTAAGTAGTATCTCTGTCACTGCCTGGGTTGTTGTTGTTGTTGGTGTTGGTGTGGCTTGGTTACTTTGCTGCATCAAAAAGATTAAAGCAGTTTCAGCTGAATTCTTTCTGAGCCTGCTCTTTTTTTCAACCGTTCTTGGGTCCCACCTCCAAGATCACTAGTCCTCCTGAGAAGCATGTGACAAGGACCCACATTTGTCTTGCCAACCCACACAGTGAGCAGGACAGTAAAGGCGCAAAAAAAGGATCTCCAAAGCTCACTGTTACAGAACTGCAGAATAGAGTGTGTATGTACAAGCAGACTCTCTGCCCCCTGCTGGCATGGGCATTCCCAAGAAAACTTGATTTCACTTAGTATAGGTTGTCAAATGCACCAGTTCTATTATAGAACGATCTATTCTATAACGTTTTATTATAGAACTTCTATACATTCCAAGAAAACTTCACAGTTTGAAAGTTACTTTAACATAGTCGCAGTGTAAAGCAAACGTTTGCTGTTCTAAGTTGGAAAAAATTACGTAATGTAAATTGTTTACATGTACAATGTAAATAGATTAGTCTGTCTTCTTTGTGGCTACTTATGAAGGTAACATAAAACTTGACTCTTCCCCCACAACTTTGTCATTTATCAAATAAGAGGGTCCAGGACACACAAAGATAATACACAAAGGTCAAATATCCCTTTCTCTACATACTCCAATGTTGCATATAAAAGAGTACCAAGTATTGACAGCTGGGGTACCAATACATTTGTCCAGATCTTGAAATTTTGCCAATAAAATGTGCAGTAAATATTGCACTGTACATGTAATATTTGCTCTACTATTTGTTTAAAAAGAGTTCTATTTCCATACATGGAAGTATGTGGTGAGTATGGCAAGAGATGAGGGCAAAAAAAGAAATCAAGTAAGGATTCTAAGAACAGTTAAACTTGTACATTACAATTTTGTAACATAAATATGCCAAAATAAAGTGATTAATTATGAACGCACATTATTATAACTAAAATTGTAAGTTACAATGACAAACATTTTGGATTTATTTCAAGGAGATTGCCTTTTAATTTGTTCAAGAATAGAAAACAAACAAAAGAACATAACACATTAAAACAAAAAAACACATTTTTATTTCAATTCAAATGCATGTAATTGTTAAAACGATTAAAAGTGGCACGTAAATAAAAATATTTTTTGTCAGTTAGACTGCCTGATTTCCAGAAGCTTTTTGTCAGAGATGATCATGAGAAGACTAAAATCTGTGTCGTTCGTATTAGAATTTCCACATGAATTGCATCTCCTCATAATATTTTATTAGTGCAAATTAAAAATATATATTTTCTTTTTCATTTACTCCCTGCACTGATTCTAAACAGACTTGATTGAAAATTTAGATTTGTTTGTCAGAAAAAGGATACTCAGTGAGAGGCTAAAACATGTAATATCTGGGAATGAAAGCAATTTTCACTCAAATGAAATGGTTCCACATGAGTGCTGAGAGGGAAAAAAGGGCAAAATCAATTCCTGGTTACTTTGTTTAGGCACTGCTGTCCCTCCATGGTTTCGATCCTGATGTGCTTCAATTATCAAACCTCTGGGTTTACAACAAAAGCATTTTAAAGCTTATTCTGTTCTCAATGGATTTCTAATTTTCGAGATTCAGCTCAACTAAAACTTTTACCTTTAAGTGTATCTATAAAGGGCCCGTTAGATAATCAAGACCATACGTCAGTGTAGATAATCAACAAATAATTCAAATGTGTGTTTCACATTGTACAGAAAACTGACTTGGAAATTGATTTTAGTTTGACCCTGTTGTTACTCCTCCAAAATGCAAAACAAATCAGGGTTATAGATCTTTATTTTGTCTAATACTCCGAGGGGAAACTGTGGGCTAAATCTGACTTATGAGCCCTCTCAGATTTAACTGACAACACAGCAGTAATGCACAGATACTTAGGATACTATGCCATAATGAAACCAAATAAAATAAATGAAATGAGAAAATTGGATATAGTATTGTCAAAGCTTGTGTTGCCTTGAAACAAAGCAGAAGAAAACAATATGTAAAGTTTACATCTGTATTGAGTCACTCAGTTTGTGGTAACATATATGCATATAAACTTTGAAGTAAAATCTACAGAGACACCAAAGCTGTACTATAGCTATCTAAATCTAAAGTGGTTACATGTTAACAAACACATGTTGATGTAGATACATTTGTTAGTTTTGAACAACCTTATTACTTTTCCATCCATCTATCATCCCTTATCTTCCACTTATTCAATATTCAGAAGATTGGGTCACAAGTTTAAGAGGTCCAGCAAGGAAACCTAGAGTTCCATTTCCCCAGCAACACTGCACAGCACATTAAAAATCCTGAGATGCCAAAGTATTTCTAGTCCAGAAGGGATATATTAGTTATTGCTCCACTGTGGAAGGTTATGGCTTGAAGATGCAAACAGAACCACATTATGTTCAAAAAGCAAAAATGAGAATCTCAGGTTTCGAAATCATACATCCTCCTCTCCATGAATTTGCCCTGTGGACACTGTCTATCAATACCCAAAACAGGATGTGGGATAAGGGACAGCCCTGGAGTAGTCCAATGCAAAAAAAATGCAATCAGAGTGTAAAGGTTGGTACATATTCTTCAAAAGTAGATTACCCTAGTCATTTTGCTCATGGTGGCGATGAAATAAAACCCAAAGTGCTTCCTGGTCAGGAATTGTCATACTTTAAAAGAACTCTGGCACAAATCCTGGGAATCCTGGGTCCTCATAGGTCCCTCCCACTGCAGCATCAGTGTAGCACAGTGTTGTTCATTTAGGAGGCTTACAATATTTAATAATTAATTAAATGACCATTCAGTCTGTCGAGTACTGTCCTGGCATTACCAACCCAATACGGCGGTGGTATCAGAACAGTCAGTTCTGGTAGTTTCCTACCAGCATCTTTGTTTGTGTACAGTTCAGAGTCAATGTTTTTATCCATAGGTGGGGCACAGCAACAGAAAAGTGGGTAAATAAACTATAGGGAGACTATGAAAATGGAGCAGCCATTTGAAAATAACCAAACACCAGTAACTATTGATAAATTATGTAAGAAACAAAATACATGCACTCTTAAAAACTGAAGGTACAGATATAGAAATACAAGATTAATCTCAAAATTTATCTCAAAACCAAATCTAAGTCCAGGAACAATTTAGAACACTGACAATTCTTTACACAAGAGATTATCACTTGGTTTGAGCACAATATGTAGCTGGCAGGGGAAACTATTTTATTTGTCACCTCTGAACCTTTCCTAAAGGCAATTATAGATATATGCAGATAAACATTAAGAGATTTAACAAAGTTAAAAAGTCCTTACCAACACTTTTAAGATATGACATTTGGTAGTTTCCGCCATCACTAACAGGGATACTTTTAGGGTGGTCATAAGGTCCTCATTAGCCTTTCAGAAAGAAAGTAACAGTAAACAGATGAACTGCCACATTAACCTGTTTTAAACATTAAAGTAAAAGATGAAAATAGCGGCATTTTCTTTAGAGTAAACTTTTAAAAAAAAGTTTTAGAAGTTGAAATCATACATCTGCGTGATTACTCAGTGCTTTCATCATACACACTCACTAACTGAGGCAAGGTTTATATCTCAGATAGAGGACCTAAAATCAATTGTGGGTTACGTCAATCAAAGCTCAGTGATAATTTAAAAGATGGTAATATTATTGCAATCAGCATTGCTAAACAACAGCAATTACAGTGACAGCTGTGAAATTAATTTAAGGTCTGAGGCTCCCACCAGAAATATCCTGTCAAAATGACAGTATATTTGACTTGTTGGTAGTTCGTAAAGTAATAATGAATTCTGGACAGAGGTAGCCTTAACTGATTCACAGGTACAGTCAGTTTTGACATGCATTTTCAAATGTCCTCTGTCGGTCTTCTTCATCGTTCTCCAAGGGTTTTGATCCGCGGTGCTTCAGGGAGTCAATGAAATTCATCTGCTCCTGCTTTTCCTTGTCAGTGTCAGTTATCCAAACCTCAATCCAGAATACCAGAAAAGCCTGGAGCAGCAGCATGCAGCTCAATCATGTGCCTCAACATAGAAGCTCTAAATAAAGGACTGATCCTGTAAATCTTAATGTGGATGAGCAGAAAATGATTAAACTATTAGGAATGTCTCGTTTTCTATCTCTTTTTAAATAATTTTATTTTGGAATTATGTTCTTTTTATAATATTTTCAGTTCAGAACTAAAGTGGGGAGATTTTCATCTCCACTCGCCTATGGCTCAAATTCCCAGTGAGTATACCCATCAGTCTGAGGTTAATGGGTCAGAATCCTCCCTTTGTGAAATGAATTTAACATGTGGCTTCAGGCATGAGAATCTGATACATTATTACTTACATATTCTCTGAATTTCAAACATTTTCAGGTTTCTGCAGATGGTAATGTAGCCACATATATTAGGCATGAACCTCATTGCTTCTTGTAACACAGCAAAGAAAATGTAATCCGTGTGTAGATGACAGAAACACATAGTTTTGGAGAGACAACATCCGCTCTTGCTAAAGGCCTGTTTTCTCTATTTCTGCTGCTTTGGATACCAACCTGCCCCGGTTACTACAGGTTAACTCTCTTCATTGCTACATTTGCGGTATTCCTCTGGGGTCATTTTGAACTCTGTCCTTCACTCACAAATTATCCCATGGATTAAAATGAAAACTCCCTAACATAATATTACAATCTTTTTAATCTATTTGGACAATACTACTGCAATGACTTATTTTTGTTTTGTTATTCTCTGAAACAGTAAAAGTTGATTAAGAATAACTGGCCAGATAACATTCATAGCCATTCCAAGGTTGAATGTTGCCCCGGACAGAATGTGATTTGGGAACCCACTTGCAGATAAGATCATCCATCATCCCCCACAGCACCACCCTGCATTACCTGTATAACAACTCTGTCAGTCAGTTTACATTACTTCTTAAATAAAGGGCTTTTGCACTGTAAATAATGATAGACTGGATTATTTCTCTGACTTTTTCATTTATTCTTGCAGTCATGACAAGCCCATTATCTCAATACAGAGTCATTAGAGATGGAAAGTATTGGCAAGGTCTATTAGGTTGTGCTTACAAACACATAAGAGAAATTGTCATTTAATTACTGAGAGTTATTTAAAAACAATTACAGAGTGTATGAAATTTAACCCCAGCCAAGACACAAGGAACATAAATTATTAAACTACAGTTGTGTCATTATAAGACATATATGGTCATTTTTACAACTTTACAACCTTTTAGCTATGTTCAGGCTTGTAGCTCAACATAGTTGTTTTGGGGATATTCCAAAAAAAACAGAACACAAAGCAGCAAAGAACGCAGGCAAGAGTTGCTAGGAAGTGGGAATGTTACATTTGGTCTGCAGAATTCAGATATCAGTGGACAATGGCTACCAAAGAAGAAAGAAGTGACTGTAAAGTATCCAGCTTGAATTTGAGTTCACAAAGTTAAGACTTATATTGTGATTTATCCAGTGAGGAGGAGGATGTGTGGAGAAACGTTGTCTGAGATCAATAACTTAGAGAGTCAACAAATCGGCATCCTACCCAGGGGTTTAAAAGCACTCAATGGTGACCCAAGTCTACCTATAATTCATAACAGTGGTAAATGACTTCATGAAATAAAAATGTATTCAAAGCATTAAAGTTTTGGCAGCATTCAGTTTAGATGTTGTCATTTCTGTTCCAGTCTTGACCAGCATTTTTACTCTGACACGTCAGTCCTCCCATTTCTCCAAACAGCTGTCACGAGAATACCTTATATCAGGGAACCATCCAGTTATTGTGCAACTTTAACTTCAGTTTGTGTTTCACTCGTGATAGTTTAACTGCACCACAGTAAAATATGTAGCTGTCAAGACATTATTCTGAAGAAAACCATTTGTCACACCACTGAAACTCCATAGGTCTGTCTACAGTTAGTTTTCTCATAACAAAACGGCCTTACAAATGTGTAAGGTTAATTCTACACATGTGTAATTGAACATAGCCATTTTCTAACCATGTACTTAAAATGGCATAGGACTGTATTTTACTTTGTAGATTAAGTATGTTCATGAATTATGGAGATAAGTACTCTTAAAAATACAAAAATATGTTGTAACAGACTCTATTGCCATTTACTACAGTTGTAATCCCCATTCAGGCCAGCTCACTGAAATATGATAGACTCCTACACAACGTCCTATGACAGAAGGCTCCATTTGGTACCTGAAAAGGTTATGTATGAAATGACTGAAACTGCAAAGGTGCGAGATGCTATATCCAATTTATACAATAATGAGAGCTTTTGGGCTCCCTCTGTTGGCCCGGGTGTCCAAAGCAGCAGTTCAGGTTTCTTACGACTCGAGCTGACTCTGATGACATTTATTTAAAAAGTGACGCTTTCTTTTGAAAGAGATAAGACTTATTTCAAATGATTAGCTGAGACAGTGTCACTTCAAAGACATCAGTTTCATCTCACAACACAATATCAGGAAACTGCACCGTATTATGGTCACCTTTTGGGAGCAGAAAAACACTTCAGACTGAAAAACAGGAGCTGAAGTTTATCTGATTTGCAGCAAGATGATAAGATGAAAAGACTGCTGCCGAAAGCTTTCATTTCATTTAAAGTGTGTTACTTTCAAATGCCAAGAAGTGAGAAAGAGTCCGTATAAGCTTCATTTGAATTGCTGTCTCAAAGGTGTAAAGTCTGATAGGCAATTAAACACAGACCATTTTTTTACAAGCTAGATTTTGGCATAGATTTAGTAATGAAAGTCTTACCGTAAGCAACAGTGTTTTTCTTTTTACAGAATATTCCCCTCAAATCTCTTGAATAAATTCTGAGACTTTAGTAGGAGCAACTATTTAGGTGTTTTAAGGGATTGCACGCTATTTCAACTGTTTAAAGCCCCCTAGGCGATTTTCGGCTTTTTTAACAGACTAAAATGTGCTCGTGGCTGCCTAAACAGTCATTCTCAGGTCCTTTCTATTCAATAAGGTTATCTCCACTTGCTCAGAAAGATCCTGAGGTGAAGGTCATTTGAGGGTCACTTTGCTGCTTTTAGCCTAACGAAGAAAAATTTAAAGATTTATACAAGATATAAACAAGGTGGTATTTTCTACCATCTGGTGCTTCTTACTTCACAATCTGAGTGACATTGCAAGAACAGTTTTATGACCAAAGGTTTGTTCAGGTAAAGGACAATGAAGGTTAAGCTTGCCAAACATTACCCAGACAATTGCTTTGTATCCCATCAAAGAATAATGATCACTAATGAAATGTTGTGTGCATAGTGATAATTTGACCTGAGTGTTGCAGAAGGACCTAAATTACAATCTGCTCTCTCTTCAAAAACTTTTTACTTGACTGAAGTATTTTAAAATAATTGAATAGCGCTAATTAAATGTGCCAGGACAATATAAGCACACCTTAATGTAGCTATGCTGTTATTAACATTAGTATTAACATGTATTTTAAAAATAATTACAAAAAAAATTTAATTATGATTAAAAGTATTCTTATTCAGTTGATTTTAAGGTCATCTTGTAGGTTACCAACTGTAGTTTCATTAAATCTTAATTGGAATTTTATAAAATGTTTTAAGGTTTTCAATGTTTTCCAATATATCCTAACATAGATATATTATGGGACAAGGTGTGACTGTACCTGACTCGCTGCTTGATCTAACCATAAAAAACAGTCACAGCTATTAAACTCTATAAACTTACACTGCAAGACATAATTTAAATTGATCTCATGTAAACCAATGTCACACAACCACACTACTAACAGCTACCAGTGTAAAGTTAACAAGACAAAGACAAAAGTAAAGAAAAGATATATAAAAATCATGCAAAAGTGTAGTATCTCACTACAGATTTCAGTTGAAAACAAAATCCATTCATTATTTTTGTGAGAACATTTTTCTGAAGTTCATCCTAGCGTCCGCAAAGGTTTCCATTTGGATTGCTGCCTGTGTGTTAAGTTTTTTTTGCAGTTCTAAACAGTTAAGATGATCATTTTTTCAAGGCTCAAGGTGTCCTGTGTTTTTGTTTTTAACAGCAACCAGTCACAAACAGCACGTAAATGTTCACTCTCAAGTCCACTCTGAATTTCAATCCTCTTTTTAGGGTTTCAAAGTCTTGATGTGTTTCCCCCAGATAATTAATCATTTAAAATTGCATGGTGTCTACACAAATGGGCCAAATTTGACCAATTTATGGATACTCCAGTATATTTATCCGTTGTAAATGTTATAGAAAAAAATGCTAATATATTTTTGTTTCAAGAACCACTGTCGGACAGTTAGATCAACTTATAGGCTTATTAATGGAATTTCATTAAGTTTTTTGTACAAATTCAATCTTACAAGATTGAATCTTACAATGTTTTGGGATAGAGTACCATCTTGACATCATGCCCATGCCATTTAGCACAGACTTAAGCTTTTGGTACATTTTATGTTTTAGGGGAAAACTGAATAAGCTTCAAGTTAAAAAAACTAAAGTGAGTTTGATGATTTAATTCAAACAGAACCTTTGACATTTACAGAAAATGCTGCTGTCGTGGGTTCCTTCTAGTTGCCCATGTGGTGGGCCTGGACACCATCAACTTGACTCCAAAAAGTGGAAAAAATCACGGATCATGTCAGCATCTGAAGGTTGAGGTTTTTATTTACACACCTCCCAAAAACTGAAGTGCAGAGTAGCAGAAAAAATGAGAAGAAAAACTTGATATATACATGATATTTACAATTCCTTATCTTTCTCTTAGTGCTGCCCATCAACATTACCTCCTCTGTAACCAGGCCAGACTGACACCAGCAGAGCCAGAAGCTCTTCTTATAAACCCTAAGCCCCACCCCACAATCAGATCAGCCAACAATTAATCATTTATTTTACTATGCAGAAAAACCAAAACATTAATGACCCCAAAAACAATCAATATTAACTTCTTGCTTTCATTCTGAAGCTCTTGGTTTTCTTTAGTTAAAAATAATCTACCATTAAATTTTCTGGCGGAAGAGTACCGACTTCCTTTATAAACAGGACGAAGCGTTACGCCCACTTTTACTCAAGCTGCCACAGGCACCCGGACAACGCTACATGAGTGAGTACAAAATTATATCATTATGTTTAAATGTGAATGTATGAGTACCGATTTCTACGTGCGCCTCCAAGTGTGCACCCTTGGTCGCCACGGACTACAAGAAGGAAAGATGAATGTGTAAAGCGATCTGGCTGTAGCTGTCATATACTGCGAGGGACATGTAATTGAATGGGTGTGTAGGCACATGCATTGCGATGTGTGGGTGTGAACAGGTGTGTGCGTTCTATCAACGGAAGGGACAGAACTGCTCCGTCACAGCTGCCTTTAGGCAAAATTGTAGTCCTTCCATTGCGTTTGGACCATGGGTCCAAGAAGACTTTTATAGGTCTTGAGAGGTGCCATGTATGAGCCAAGAGTTATATGGCTCATTAAAAGCCCAGGTTATTGCCTATTTGAGCATTTCTACACCCACAGCAACAGAGTATGTACATTAATTTATTAACTATCTCCAAAATGGTCAAGAGTTGAGGACATATATAATTTACAGCCCCACTAATCAAATTGTCTGACTGAACTTATTTTGTAATTTTCTTAAAGGTTTACTCAGACTACTTTGGGTGAAGGAACTTCAACCCACAAGTCCCAGACAAAATATTAGATTAGATTTGAAGTTTTTTATCAACATAAAACTATGTACAAATTTTGAAAAGAAAATTCAAGCTGGTACAACTCTGCTTTAGAATAAACAAGATTCAGAGCCGAAATACTTATCTAAAGCGTAACCTTTTGCTAATTAAATATCTTTTAGGATATTAAAAAACATTTGGCATACTAACAAGTTTGGACCCTTTTAATCCCCATTGATCTAAGTTTTATTGTTAGGTAGTACTGCAATGGTGAAAAGGATGTACTTGAACTGTGAGATGAAAACCTTGAGCACTTACAGTGATGACAAAAAGAAACAACATAAATCTTTATAACCCAGAAACTAGATTATAAAGATTATAAACATAAATCTTTTTAATCTAGTTTCTGGGTGTCCCAATCCTCCTTTAATGATTTTCTTTAATTTTGCAGATTAGTGTGACCAAAATGACTAAAATCTACATAATCTATATCTACAGAATCCCAGCAGAGCTTCTTTGTTTTTCATTTGGAGTTGAAGCAAACACAGTCTCTCTGCAGATATTATCAGGTGATCAGACGTGGAATAAATGCCATCAAAAGCAAAGGTATGAAATGGAGAAGGAGTCTTGGCCCAGGTGCTATTAAGATGAGGGAGGCCTCAATCTTTGTCCTTGCCTCAATGCCACATGGGTGTAAATAACCACAGGGTTAATGAGGTGTTCCACATGTGGGAGCTTGCATTTCTTTCTAATAAACCCCTGCCAGGGACAACATCCTTCCCTGCTTCTTCTAATGGGATTTTAATAGTTATCATTTTATAATAAAGCTCCACCATCCGCACATTGGGGGATGACAGGTATTAAGATCAGAAGGGGCATATACCTTTGCATGGGTGTCTATGGGGAAACCCAAGTAACTGCATATAATGATAGCAGGGACAAAATGAGATAATAAGAGAAGACACAGAAGACAGATACAAGGCTAATAGGAGGTAAGGACAAACCTTGGCATGACTTCTGTACCTCTTAATAAAAACTATTATTTTTTTCCAGTGAGCTCAAGTTCAAATAATGAAGTGGTAAAATCTTAAATATGTCATGCACTATATCTATGTGATCTATGTGTACAGTATGCGGAGTCCAATTTATTGTTTTGTATTGGTTTATTTGTCATATGCAGGTTAACAAGCAGTCAACAATGCAATGAAATGTTTGTGCTACGCTCAACTCACTATAAAAACAAAATTACTAATGGCGTGCAATAAAAAAGTACATATTGTGCAGCAGCAATAAGCTAATAAAGGGTCACAAATGTGGTTTGGGGCAGTGTTATTGTCCAGAGTTCAGTAGTCTGACAGCTTGTGGATAATAACTGTCTTTAAGTATTTTTGTGCGTCCTGGCAGACGGTCCTTTTGCTGGGTGAGTGTGGTCCTTGGTGATGCTGGGGAGGGACTGCTGCAGTGATGACCTTTGTCATTTTCACCACCCTCGGTAGTGCTTCCCGTATCTGATGGGTGCAGTTCCTGTACCACACTATGATACAGCCCATCAATTGGCTCTCAATAATGCAAATGTGGAAGTTTGTTAGGATGCTAGTGCTCATACCAAACTTCCTCAGCCTTCTCAGGAAGTAGGGTCTCCGTCAGGCTTTCTTGACCACAGTGTCTGCATGTACTGTCCAGTAATGTCGGTGTCTTTCCAATATTTATTTTATTTTAAATCATCTGAACACAACAAAGAGGTCATAAACAAACAAATACACAAACAAGCATTACAATGAATACATAAATAAATATACATTTTTAACAGCAATTACAATAAGATATTTCTATGAAATTCATGAATATAACATTTTATTTCAATCACTATATTTTATACACCAATACACATGATTCTTAGCGACTCCTTCAAAAAACCTGCAATAAGCGGCCAAGCTTTTGTAAAGTACTTCAAAGAACCTGTCAAAACATGTGACATTCTCTCTAATGGTAGAATGGACATCAACTTTTCAAACCACATTTTAATATCAGGTGGTTCATTATCTAACCATTTCTACTTAAAGGTAAACCAAACATTGTGTATTTATAGAAACATTTATCCCAAATACATCATTATATCCTCAAATCCTAATCCCCAAAAAGCCTCTAATTGTATAGATTTAGAAAAAGTTAAGATTCTTGGGCAACACCACATAAGATGATTGTAAGTACTAGATTGATTTTCACATTTTCGACAAAATGGAATCACAGTTCAGTCTATCGTTTTCAGACACTTTAGGAAGTTTCATCTGTTGAAACAAGTTGTTAATTTTGTTTTGATTGCCCTGTGATCTTGGGGCATTCAAAGGTAAATTAAGAAATGTGAATACGTTCACTATTTCATTGTTGGTATAATGTATTTTCCTTGTTTACAAAATATTATTATTGTTGATATTTTCCTCAACTATTGAATATTCATCATCATGGTTTCTGTTTAAATAATATCAACGATTTGAGATAATAGTGCACTTAAAGCAGTTCTGAATGTGGAGCTTAAGCAATATCCAAACATGAAACAGTTTAGAAAAGTAATTTGAATAGTAATTATCATTATTACCATTTATAACTTTTTATATTACCACACATCGTATTATTGTCTTATACAAATAGTCATGGAGGTGTTGTGACTATGAATCTGAAAATATTATTTAATATTAATACTTTAATATTTTATCAAATAATATTTCGGTCTGTTAAGGGTTGTCCTGTGAATACCAGCCCAGTAAGGCGGTGGTATCAGGACGAGATCGAAAAGAGTGAGCCAAGCTCTGACATTATTGAACAGCAAAACTCTGCACACACCTGTAATGAATTCACATAATTTCTTAAAATACAATAATTTATTAACAAAAATAAGTCAACTCAAAGTCAAACATATTTCAATGAACAAACTCTTTACAATGCTAAAACAATCCAACTAAAGTAGTAAGCAGAATTAAAGAATAAGGAAGACTAATGGACTATGTACAATATAAACAAGTTGATTAAAGATGGTTGAAACCATGACCAAAAGAGTGATGTAACATTACCATGCAATGTTTATGTTTGACAACCAAGGATTATCTTGAAGAATCTGGAAGTGAAGTTAAGTTAGTCTTGGAACCAACTTAGGCAATAATCAGCATACCTATAGACAACCATTCACAATGCAAGATCAGATAAAA
>JAHUTJ010026171.1:0-17975 GCA_036250325.1 Characodon lateralis | reverse complement strand
ATTTCAGCAAATGCTTTTTCATTTTCAAATTTTACATTTCAAATTGAATTTTGGTATCTATTTGCTGGGGTACATTTTGAAAAATAAATCTCAAATGTCTTTTTCTTTTTCATTGTAATTAAGTGAAAGAATGTGCAGTCTTGAAAAAGAAAATTTAAATGCAAATAGGATTATTGATTACTAATTTAATTTATGAGTCAAACAATGCAACCACATTCTTAAAATGAAAAAGCATTTCTGAAATATGGTAACGATTTGCTTCCATAGGACTTAACCCCATATTTTAAAAAAATTAAACAGTTGCTGAAACTAATTTTAATAATTTCCTATAAAATGCACGTTTAGAACATATATTTTTGATTAGCACAAAAGACTCCTAACAAGTTTGCATGTGATTTTTAATCAAAACAAATGCGATACCTAAGTGAAAGAGGAGACGTAGTTCAGCATTGGGTTGTTGGCAGGTTTGATGTTTCACACAGCAGTGCTGTGTGGTAAGATATTTGACCTATTCACATACAGCAGCAATAAAATTGTACTTAATGTGCAAGCTACAGGGTAACAGGAGCAGTTCAGGGTGATGCACTGAAATAGATGGTCTGCTGATGCTTGTGATTTCAGTAGCATTTGGGTAAAGTTATTGTTGTCTGCTAAGCCATCACACACATTTGAAACCAGGCTGGGAGATGCATGACATCTTTTCTTGTCTCACATTAACAACTTTATTTAGGCAACAAAGTCCATCTATCTGTAAATGTTCAGCTGCTTTACAGATAAATACATTTAAAGTACTGCTAAAGGAAAATGTAGCTTAATCAATCAAGTTAATAAACATAATCTGTCAGTCTGTAGTGGCTGTAACCATTTGCAAAACGAAAGGCAAGAGTGACCCCTGGTGTTATACTGATGTTAAGCTGCAGCCAGCACAGTGCCTTTCAATAGTAGATATATGAATTGAACATCTTTACATTTTATTCAGTAACAACTAGAAATGTCAACGTATTTTATTGGGGTTTTATTTGAACACAAAGCCGTACATAACAGTGATGGCGAAAGAAATGTATATGTAGTTTTCATTATTACAAAAAAAAAATAGTGTGTTGCCTGGATATTTTTTTCAGCATCTTTTTTGTTTTCACCTCTAAATAAAATCCTGTGCAACCAACAGCTTTATGTTGCTTATTCTCTGTATAGTATTCTCCAAGTGAGGCCTGGAAAATAATGAAAAATGAGGAGTGAAGAGATTGTTGAATTGTTAAAAGCCAAAAAGGCTTAACACGGATGTTTGCCACAACCTGGGCAGAGGACACAGCAAGAATGTAAAATAAGGTGCTCTGGACAGATGAACCAAATATTGAACTTATTGGCTTATGTGCAAAGCACTTTGAGTGGTGGAAAACTACACCCGAACCATACTATGCTCACCATGAAAAATGGATGTGGCAGCATTGTGCTTTTCTTTAGCAGCAATATGGAAGTTGTTCAGAGTTAACGGGAAGATGGATGGAGCTACAGGGCAAACCTGAAAGAAATATATGTAATAGACAAAAAAAGGATTTGAGACTGCAGATGAAGGTTCACCATCCAGCATGTGTGTAAGAAAAGCTGAGACCTAAATCTATCGAAATTACTTCAAAGTTGCTGTTTTCAGATCTAAGTGCCTCTATTTTACTTTCACTTTAAAATTATTTGCTACTTTGTGTTGATCTCTCACATGAAATCCAATTAAAATATATTGAGGTTTGTGGATACAAATGAAACGGAAAAAGGCGTATTAATACTTTTGAAAGGCACTGTAAAGCACAAATTAGAAGGCCAAACAAAGTTCTCATTGTGGAGTTTACTTCACAAATAATGAAATTAATGTAACTGTTTAACTAAATTGATAAAACTGAGTTTTCAGTTTATGGTTAGCTTTAGGAAATGTGGAAAAAAATATCTTGTAGTTAAATGTGTATATGTTAAGTTAATTTTAAATACAATCCTTTGTTTTCCCTCAGAAAGTTTTCGTTTTACACATAACTTATTTAATCCAGGCTGCACGGTGGGGCAGTTGGTACCACTGTTGCCTTGCAGCAAGAAGGTCCTGGGTTCGACCTCAGGCCGGGTTGTTTCTGCATGGAGTATGCATGTTCTCCCTGTCGATGCATGGATTCTCACTGGGTACTCCGGTTTCCTCTCACTGTCCAAAAACATGGCTGTTAGGTAAATTGGTCTCTCTAAATTGCCCTTTGGTGTGAATCAGTGTGTGTGTGGTTGTTGTCTTGTATGTCTCTGTGTTGCCCTGCGATGGACTGGTGTACCCTGCCTCTTGCACGTAGACTGCTGGAGATAGGTACCAGCTCTCCCGAGACCCACTATGGAATAAGCGGTATAGAAGATGAATGATTGAATGAATGAATATATTACCCAGATTTAAGTACATTGCTTACCTCGCTCAGGAATGTTTTAAATATATCTGGTCTATGATTTTGCTCCCAATCAAATGTACAACCATGCTTCTGCCATGTTAAACTCATGTTTTTTTTGTTTTTTTTATCCCAACAGTGGCTGTCAAAAAGAGGTCCAGAGTCCCTGGGGTTATGATCACTCAGTTTGTAGAGCGACTTCCTGCAGGAAAATCTACACCAGACTTTGCCCGAAAACCAATGACTACAACTGTTCAAGAAGGTAAAGTAATATATTAAAACAACAAAATTATCAAATGCAACTATTTACAATGCTCCTATTTTACATTTGTCATTGTTTTAACCTTTTTCAGGTAAAAAAGCTTTTTTTAAAGCTATGGTGAGTGGAGAGCCACCACCAACTGTTTCATGGGGTCGCAACAAAGGTGAAATGGATGACCCAGAAAAGTACAGCACCAGATATGATGAAAGAGCTCAAGAACATGTGCTGGAGGTAAGAAAAAAAGGAAGTGAAAAAAGTCTATGTCAGCTTTTGTCAGTATCTCATAAAGTACTGTATGTGGGGTGAGATATTTGCTAAGACCATTTGCCATTCGGCTGTCAATTAGCATTTTGCAAAGCAATGAAAAGCAATACACAAAAAATTCAGAACATCTAATTTTCTACGCACAGTTATTGCTGCATGATGTGAAGTAAAATCTGGGAAAAGTTAAATAAAGAATGACTACAATTGTCTACCTGTCACTAGAGAGGAGATTTGCTTGCAAATTTGAATCCAACCTTGGAGGAAAACACAAAGAAACACAGAATGAAAACACAATATTGTTTTATTAAATTAGCAATGACCTGAAAACGCAAATATATGACATAAACAGAAAATGCGATAATGCATAACATGTCACCTTAAAGCCTACAGATTTACTTTTAAATTCAGTGCTTAAAAAGCCCACTTAAAAAGACATTGCCTCAATGCATAAAACAGCACTATAATACTGGGTTACTTTTTGGAAAAATCTAAATGTGTTTTCTTGCACCCAAAATGAAATTTTCATATGGTGACGTTGCTTTATCAGATACTCAATGTTAAACATGACCAAGCAGACAGTTACAAGTGCTTCGCAACCAATGAGTATGGACAAGCAGTCTGTGCCGTTACGCTGAATGTTATAGAAGGTAGGATTTCATATTTTTATATCTTAATTAGGGCTTCACCGATTGCGGTTTTCTAGACGGTCAACAATCTTTAGAAAGCCTAACCTTCTGATTACGATTTTGGTCGGTGCCGCTTTTCTTTATACTTGACACTGTCAGGTGTCATAAGGTCACCACACACCTTCAATGTTCCAATCTTATGTTGTCAACAGTTGTGAACTGTGCATGTGCAGACGTGACCTAGTGGGCGCTTCTATCAGTCAGCCCTAGACCTAGATTGGAATCACATGCAAATATTGGCTGATCACCGACCACCCAAAATGAAGGAAATCGGGGCTGATCGATAGGTCAGCGGATCAATCGGTGTACCCCTAATCTTAATAGCAAATTATTTTACTTCACCGCAGCTATTATGTAACTTATGTAATTATGTGTTTCTCGTATTTTATGTTTCTTTACAGCCTTTAAGAAGAAAACGCAAAATGGTATGAAATGTAAATACAAATAAGATGTATTTTTTGTTTGTCAATGATTACTTAATGACTTACCTTTTACTTTCTGATCTTAATATTATATTAAAACTGGTAAAAATCTGTCCTACAGTGATTTAAGTAAAAAAAAAATTATTCTGTCATAACTTTCTTTTACCAAACCGAATCTTTTGCTTTTTAGCAAATGGGCCAAATGGGCAGGCGGCACAAGATTTCAGATCAATGCTTAAGAAAACGTAAGCTCAACTTTAGTTCAGTAATATTTAACTATTTAAAACTATAAAAGCTAAAGGATGATATTAATGTTCATCTCTTTTTAGAAACGTAGTCACCAGAAAAAAACAACTCCCTCAACAAAAAGAGGGAGAAATTGATCCTAAACTCTTGGAACTGCTTTTGAGTGCACCAAAGAAAGACTATGAAAGAATCTGTTTGGAGTTTGGCATTACTGACTTCCGTTGGTTACTGAAGAAACTCAAACAGATGAAAAAGGAGAGGGAAGATGAGCAATCAAAGGTACTGACTGATATTTTTAATACCTGTACAAATATTGGTTTTAGACTTTTCCTTCCTTTACATAAAGATTTGCCATGAAACTAAATTAGCCCATTGCATCTTAACAGGCATACAGGCAATTCTAATAGTAAAAACTCTGCAGTTACATTAAAATATGATTTAAATCTTTCCATTTTAGGTTGTAGAAAACCTGGAGAATGTGAAACAAATAGAAGTAAAGCCAACTGGAAGAGCTGAATTCAGCTTCGACATGAAA
This sequence comes from Characodon lateralis, assembly GCA_036250325.1. NCBI lineage: Eukaryota > Metazoa > Chordata > Actinopteri > Cyprinodontiformes > Goodeidae > Characodon > Characodon lateralis. The sequence continues at coordinate 13,152 of JAHUTJ010026171.1, read as the reverse complement.
CTACGAGATCCTAACAGTGCGATTAATTTATACAAGGTGAGTTAATACAGTTGTCTTATTTGAGCCTAAAAACAGCATCTGAATAAACAACTGATCTTTAAATAAAAAAAATATATATATATATATATATATATATATATATATATATATATATATATATATTTTTTTTTTTTATTTATTTATTTTTTTTACCAGGATGGGGCGATGATTCCATATGATGATGACAAAAACTCAAAGCACAGCCTTCAGAAAACTGGGATAAACTATCTTTTCAGCATCAAAGACCCTCAACGAGAGGATGCTGGATTTTATCAGGTGGATGTTGAAGAGACCAATGTTCTTACAACTGACTTTAAAGGTAAACCCTAATTGCTGCACTTACAATAAAATTTATATAGTCGTGTTGGAAGTTGATTAAGGATATGTAAAGCATCAGACCTTTTCGCCTCTCCTAGTACCTGATGTGGAGTTTGTAGCAAAAATCAAGGATACAAAAGTCATTCAAAATGAGGATGCCATCTTCCAGTGTGTTTTGTCAACACCACTCAACAAAATTGCTTGGTCAAAGGAGGATGCATTACTGGAACATGGTGGTAAATATGAGATCACCATCTCAGAAGACAAACTTACTCACACACTGAGAGTAAAAGATTGCCAAATGGCAGATAAGGGAGCATATTATGTCATTGCTGGCATTACCTCCAGCAGTGCCTCACTTGCAGTCCAAGGTATTGGATATTGTCCATTTTAAATATAAATACTGGTATACTGCTATATTATTACATGCTAATCTAATCTTCTGTCTAGAGGATCTGCAAAAAATGTTTGATATTTAATATTTGATGATTTCTTTTTCCTCATCTTGCATGTGTGCTAACTGTCATTCAGCTGATTCAAATGCTAGTATGGGAACCAAAGCCAGTGATAAGTCTAAACTGGTGTCAGAAAAGCAAAAGTTTCTAAAGAAAAGCACTGACATGGACACACCGAAACAAACAGAGACTGAAAATGAAAATGATGCAGCAGATAGATCAGACAAAGTTGCACAGGAAAACATAGAAGATGGCAAAGAAGGAACAGATGGAGAGGATGGGAGAGATGGTAAAGGCATTGGTGATGGAACAGGCAAAATAAATGATGAAGACAAGTGTGATGAAGATGGCAAATATAAAAACTTGGATGAAGAAGATAAAAGCACAACAGATGATGCCAGTGATAAGAAAAAGAAGCCATCCAGAGCTGCTCTTTTGGTTCCAGACTCTGACTTAGGTAAAACTTTGTGAAGGCTGGTTAATTAATTAAATGTATGGGTTAATGTTAGAAATGTGTTGCTAGTTGCAAATAATCTGAAACTGAATAATAATAAACAATTTTAGCTGTTAACTAAAAGCAATTAGGATGTGTATATAAACATTTAATAGGTTCAGAGTGCTTACATTATTTCAGTTCTAGAATCCGATAGTATAATTATTAGATTACATGATTTATTTACAGTTTCAAATCCATTGGTCAAATTTGCAACAAAATTAATTACCTCTCTGCAAAGATGAGCATAAATATTTAGATCTGAAAACGTTAAGATGGTGAATAAGGAATCTTCATATGATGTTAAAACAGCATAACTTGTCTACAGCTATTTTATGTTTGTTTTACATTTTCTCAAAATGCAGATCGAGGAGTTCAGTTTGTTAGAGGACTGTCAGATATAAATGCCAAAGTTGGTGAACGAGCAGAACTGTCCTGCAAACTAAACAGTGAAACCTCTGAAGGACGTTGGTATAAAAATGGAAAGCTGGTGAGTCAACAACAGAACTGTATAGTATAGCTAGTATGAAATATTTGGATTGTACTGACAAAAACACATTTTGAAAAACATTTTTGTATCAAGTATGTTGGTCTATTTTTTTTGACAAGCTGACACAGGAGGATGGTGTAAAGATAATCAAAGATGGAGCCTGTCACACATTGATAATTGAATGCTGTGAAAAAGATGACACTGCTGTGTACTGCTTTGAGGCTGAAGGACGCAAATCAGAGGCAACATTGAATGTTCAAGGTCAGAATAATAATAGGATCTATTGGAAATAGTCGGAAATATTGAAGAAATATTTTAAAAGGAAACTTCATCATGCAAAGTTTTTTTTTCCATTTATACTACAGACCCACCAAGGCTTGACCCTAATGCTTTAGGCGAATTTACAAATCCAGTCATTGTTAGGGTAGGTGAGAATGCCAAATGGAAGCTGCCGTTCTCAGGTGGAGCACCAATGAACATACAGTGGTACAAGAATGATGATGAGCTTCTGCCTGCTGTCAATGTGAAAATTGATACCTCAGATACTGAGAGCCAGCTGCGTCTTATCAAGTGTCAGAGGAAAGATACTGGAGAAGTCAAAATCAAAATAAAGAACGAGTTTGGCATTATAGAAGCAGTGTCAAGGCTTATCGTACTTGGTACGTTTATGGTGACAAAATGATGCTTGAGTTTTGTTGTGAGAATAGATCAATGCTTTTTGTTCTTGGCAAACTATGACCTCTATTCATTTTGCCAACAGACAAACCAACACCTCCACAAGGCCCTGTGGAGATAATAGAAAGTGCCGTTACTTCTGTCGAATTCAAATGGAAACCACCAAAAGACAACGGCGGATGCCCTGTTACGAAATATATCATAGAACGGCAACAAGTTGGGCGAAATAAGTGGTCAAATCTGGGAGAGATCCCTGGTAGCCCCAGCTACAAAGACACTGACGTAGACCCTGGCAGAAGATACTGCTACCGGATCAGAGCCAAGAACGCTGAGGGAATCAGTGATTACCTACAGACAGGGGACATACCAGCTGGTGTATTACGTAAATCTTTAAACAAAGCCTAATTTCTTTGTGTTGCCAAAAGTGTTTATAATTATATAATTTAAGACTCTAGATATCAAATCAGAACAAGACAAATGTGAAATAATCTTTAAAGATTGCAAATGGGCTTACATTAGGCAAAAGCTGGTTACAGTAAAATACTAAATATGCACTGCATAATTATTGAGATGATTAATGTGCATTTTTTCTTTTATACTTAAACCCAGACTTCCACAAAACAATAAATTAAACAAACAAAGAAATTAAATAATCTACAATTTTTGCTACAGGTTTCCCTGGACCACCAGCAACACCCAAAGTAGTGAGTGCCTTCAAAGATTGCATCAACCTGTCATGGTGTCCACCCTGCAACACTGGGGGAACCAAAATATTGGGGTACAATTTGGAGAAGAATAAGACAGGCACAAATTACTGGAGCCTTGTAAACCAAAAAGGGCAGATTACAGGTATGAAGCAAGCTACAAAAGTTTACAGTGTGAAGTTTACAGTTTTTAGCAGTGTAAAACATCTGTCTACTCAAATAAAGACAGTGGGTGATATAATATATATGTTATCCTTCCTTCTCAGATACAAAGTATGCTGTCAAAGATGTCTTTGAGGGTGCTACATATCAATTTAGAGTGTCTGCCATCAACCTATCTGGTGCTGGAGAACCCAGTTTTCCATCTGAGGCAATTATTGCAAGAGATCCCAAGAGTAAGTCAGTCACACACATTGCTCCTGAAGTTTTTTTACACACAGAAAAAAAAAAAAAAAACATAACTTAAATTTTTTTTTATTATATTGTTGCTTGGTGTACCTCCCTTTGGTGTGCTTTCAGAACCTCCAGGGAAAGTGACAGACCTTAAATTAACATCTTCCAGCTACACTACATTTTCACTAGCTTGGACTAAACCAAAGGAAGTGAAAGGTGTAGAAGATGAAGCCCAGGGCTACTATGTGGAAATCAGACCAATTGAGAGCCTTGAATGGACCCGCTGTAATGCCACTCCAATTAGTTTAACTTCCTACACTGTGCTGGGCCTCAAGGCAATGGCTGCATACTGGGTGAGAGTAATTGCCACAAATTATGGAGGGGATGGAGAACCTCAAGGCTTTGATAATTACATCATCGCCATGCCACCTCCTGGTAAGACATATTAAAAGTTTGTCAACACTACAAGATTTTCTTTAAATCAGGCAAATTTTTACCAAAAAATATATTTTCTACCCACAAAAATGTATATTTTCTTTGAAATTGCTTAAAAATTTTATTTTTATTTTTTTATTGTATATAATTTTGCACTAAGTACATACAACAAATCACTTTTCTGGTGGAGTTACAAAGTTGGAATAGTATAATTAATGACAGAAAAAGTCCAAAAGAATAAAAAGATCACAGCCAAAAAGAAACAAACACAAAAACTGCAAATTAACAGTTCTACCCAACATAGTATTTTACAACTATTAAAGTCATTTGCATTTTCATGACAGACTGAGCAGATTTGTGCTGTGGCTTCTGATTTTTATGAATTCAGTCATGCTACCATGTGGTTAAGTTACCAACAGTCCCAAGTCACAGAAAGCACAGGAGAGCAACAACATGTGTGAAAGCTGTTGACCCACAGGACAGTAAATAAACACCTGGTAATGGATGTGATAAATGAATGTCTGTCCTAGTCTCTGTACATGTTTCATACACATTATTTTTCCCTATTATACAGCCATGCGAATACTAAATAAACAATTTAGCAATATTAACTATAGTCTAGCCTATAGGAAAGTAAGCAACTTATATTTGTAAATCTAACATACAGTAAGGCCAAGGTTTAAGGACCGCAACATGAAGACCTTGATGGTGGTGAAATCTGGAAACACTGTTCGACTCAACATCAATTTTGAGGTATAAAATATGTTACCATACCTTTGCTCATATAGGGTCATGTGAAAATGTGCCTCGGCTAATATTATTATTATTTTTTATTCTTTTGTTTGCATCATCTACAGGCTTCCCCGATGCCTGACATTTCTTGGATAAAAGATGGAATTCCTTTACTCAAACATGTGACTATAACCAACACAGATAGAGGATCTCAGTTGTTAATTCCCACATCTGAGAGGTCAGATAGTGGCATCTACACGATCACTGTGAAAAACATTGTTGGCAAGGAAAGCTTCAGTTTTGAAATCAGAGTAACAGGTAAAATGTCAGCATTTATAAAAATTTATTATTATTATTATTATTTGGACAGCATTCTTTTGGCATTGTACATCCAAAAATACAGAGAAATGCTTAAAAAAAAATCTGTTATAAGCCACAGTTTTGTGGGAAATTTGGAGTTTTAATGTTGTGACTGATAACTGTGCCAAAGTTAAATCTGTTTTATAAAGTTGCAACTATATATATATTTTTATATACTGTATATATATATATATATATATATTTTATTTTTTTTTATTTTTTTTTTACAAAACTCTAAGGTGGTGTTTTAGCGGTAATTATCAAACCTTTCAAATTAAATAATTGAGTAATACCATGAGCATTGGTTAGACACTACACCTGCATAAAATATTGTCTCACAGTAACCAAGTCAAAAACAGGCCATGATGTCATCAAATATGGTGAAAAATGCACAGCCACAACCAGTCAGCCAGGGAACAAAATTGCTGTTTTATGTCAAGTTAATTTCAAATCTATGTGTCATCAGACATCTTCCACAACACTTATTTAATATCTGTATCAAAACTGAAACACTGTTTGCTGGTGAAAGGTGTTTAAAGATGGACTTAGCAGGAAAAATGGACATTTAGTTAGGGCAAGGAATGGGCCAGTATGAGATTCCCTTCCAGTAAAAATACTGGGGTTTCATAGCATCATAATACAATCTAAGCTCATTAAAACAATACAAAAAAAAACTGAATTATTCCATCTGCTGCTAGAGTAATATAGCATTTATTATTACAGGTATAACATGTTATCTATAAGATATATTTATTGTTGTTTTGATTTTAATCTATAGACTTCGGCAAAATTATAGTATAAACATCCACTAAATTTATTAGTAGTTTTTTCTGTTTTTCGTGCCAAATATTGAACCTTTTATTTCCATTAGTTTTTTTATAGAGTAACACAAGCATGATGGAGGCTATGTATCAGGGTAGCCATCATGGTTCACAGGCATGTGTAGCTTCTCAACAGCCGTTTTAAAACAGTGCAATCTTAATAAAAGGGATGGGTGATGCTCCTTTAATTTTCAAACTATGACTGTCTTGAAATCCCGAATATTTCCAAACAGTCCAGTTTCTCTTTCTTGTTAACTACTTTTCTTTAGCTAGCTGACTCGTAGTGTGCAGCAACAGGTGGGGTTTGTTACTCTATGCCCCATACAGTCAGAGAACCTTCAGTCACTCCAGTATTTTCTCATGCATTTCATCACCACATTTTAAACCACAGGAAATGTTTGACAAAATTGTGATAAACTTTTCAAAACCTGTTTGCCTTAATACTGTACACCATCCTAGGCTCAGTTAAGACTAGAACATTTTGGCCTATGCAGTTTTGATATATTCTTTTGAAAACCTCAAGAGCGGCATTCATCTACATTTCTGTATTTCTGCACCCTAATCTTCTTTTAGATGATCCCAAGCCTCCAGGTCCCATAGAGTTGGAACAGAACATTCCAGGAACGGTGACCCTCTGTTGGACTCCCTCTCCAGATGAAAAAAGAGATGACAGACTGCACTACATGGTATCCAAAAGGGACTCCTTCAAACGCACTTGGAGGACAGTAGCTGACAACCTTTTTAACAACAAGTTCACAGTTGTCAACGTTATGCCTGGACGGGAGTACTACTTCAGAGTGTTTGCGAAAAACGACATTGGCCTGTCACCACCATCTGAGCCCCCAGTGTTTTCTTTAAAAAAGGAAAAAGGTTTGCATCAATTTTCACTTGTCCCTTTTGAGGAAACAAACACTCAGCATCCATCCAACATTAAATTACTGAAACTACAAATGTTATTTCATTGGAAGAAATACACATTTAATTTAAATAATGGAAGGTATCATTTAGTAAGGACAAACTGATGGTGGTCAGAGGGACCGGTTGCGCCGATTGTATGGCAGCCCCACTTCTGTCAGTCTATCCTAGGGCAGCCGTGGCTACAATGTAGCATACCACTGTTATTATGGTATTGTGTGTATGAAGGGGTCGATGACTGATTGTAGTGTAAAGCGCTAGTGTGAATCACTTCAAAGACCTAAAGCTGTATCAAACAGTGTCTGTTATAAAGACAAAATCTGTTGATCGCTCTAGCCACATTTGGATGTGATCTTTTTTTTGTGCATCCACAAAACATAATTTGTCTGGGACAAATGTGCCCTGGTATACGATGATGTTACAATCATGTTTTGCTTTGTTTTTTTTCTGGTCTGGTTCAGTTTCCTTTGACCAAAGCCAGAAAGGGTTCAAATATATAGGTTTATATATGGGGTTTCATTACAATTCCATACTCACATGTTAATACATAAATACATAACAATCCAAGAAGAAGGCATTGATAGTGAAGTGTCCAGCTTATAAGAAAACTATTTATATGATGATTTGTTGAGTGAGGAAATCAGTACAAATGTTGGCTAAGAGCAGTAGCTTGAATACATAATGGTCTGGCATCCTACTTAGAGTTATTAAAGTGCTTTGTGGTTTTTAATCATAATCTACTTCTTAAACTAATTAACAGTCACACAAACACAGGCTATACTCATTCTATTTTATGCTTCGTATTTAGTAATAGAAGGAAATACCGCAGGTTGTGTCATAATTTAAATTATCGTCAGTGCTATTTTTTTTTTAAAGCATTTATCTATATCTTTATATGGCTCCTTGTTATTTCTAAGCTCAATTTCATTTTCATAATGTATTTGCTTTATAAACAAAACAATATCTAAAACAAATGAATTACAGTCAAAAAGATAGCAGTAAGTAAAAATATATATGGGGTCCCTGATCATTTCAGTTTTAACAATATATCATGTTATCTGACAATCATTGTCCTGTTTGATAATAAGCTTAATGAATTTCTGTTTCAGAAAAGTTCAAAGTTGACATGCCACAGATCAAAGCTCTGGATTTTAAGTCACCTCCATCATTCATTATTCCCCTAAAGAGACGCACAGCTCCAGATGGGTACGAATGCTATATGAGCTGTGCAGTAAAAGGTGATCCAGCCCCATATGTGACATGGTACCACAACAACATCAGCCTCAACACAAACACAAGCTACCATATAACAAACGTATGTGGAGTCTGCTCCTTGCTCATACTACGAGTAGGACCCAAAGACAGCGGGGAATACAAAGTTGTCATTGAGAACAAACTGGGGAACGCAGAGTCCTCTATGACACTAAATGTTAGAGGTAAGCTATTAAAAACTTTTTAAAATTCATAAAATTAATCATTTGACAGACTGAAGATATAAATGTGTTTTATTTGCAGAATAAAGCGGATCAGTAACATCAAGAATCAGCCTGAACCGTGAGATTCCTCACTGCGCTTTAAATCACTGATTGAACCTTGTATGAACTTAAACTACTACACTTCTCAATAATGGGAGTCCACCAGTATTTAACCTTAAAAATAAACTCATGAACATATTTCTTTATCAAAGATGTAAAATCGTAATAAAAAATTCCTAAGTGATGTTAAATTTGTTTTTTGTTTTACCAGACATTTTCATTTAGCGATGGTACATTTTCAACCTTCATCTTCAGCCAAATACACACATTGTACATCTCTGATCTGTTTTAAGTGTTCATTCATGCAAAAGATGTTTTGGATTTTACTGAAGAGAACCATAGCACATTGATATCAATAATAAATGATACATTTACATCAAGATCATTGATTAAATTGAATATATTCATGACAGAAAATGCATTTATGAGATGACTGAGGTAAATCCAAAGCGTGATTTATGACTAAGCAATTCTGACATAGCTATAAATAATTTTGTAAAGGTCATGGCATAGAGAGCCCCATACTTCAGAAGTAAGTTAACTCTCCATGTATAATGTACATGTACTTAGCCATATTGATTGACAACTTACTAGATATCCTCACAACTAATGCTCATTATAAACATTAAGTTCAGTTTCACAGAACTGTAACTATAAAATATATTACTACGAATATTAAGCTTATTAACAGGACGGATATTAAAGTGAATAGGAATTTGACATCAATGGTTAAAGTTGGTTATATGTACATCGCTGTTTTCTGTATTGTTCAAATCTTGCATTTAGGTTGACTTTTGCATTAAACTACCAAACTGTAAAGGTTGGCATATACATGTTTTAATATTATTCTATAAAATTGTATCTGAATCCACCACTACTTTGTGAAATGCTAAACACCTCTGAGTCCAAATTCAAAAACATGTTATAGCAAAAACATATCTTTGATGACTGCAAGAGGTTGGTTATTACACATCGAACTATATTAACACAAAGCTGATGTTACTCTATCAATAAAAAACCTCCTTAGTGATTTGCTATTTTTAAATGAGATGCAGACAAACAAATTATTATGTTATTCTTATAGTAAAAGTAATCTGTGAATAAATAAATTATGAAGATTGCCAGTTTTGGCTTTCAGCAAACTTTGACAGCTACAGACCACTTTTATGACAAGTCTGTCCAGTTAATTAATCCCCTTGGTCTCTGGAAAATGTAGGCCTATGTTTGCAATTATTTCAAAATGCACAAAATCTGTAAGTATTGAGAGTTTATAATTAAAAGAATGAGGAAGTAAATTGCAGTACTCTTATTACAAAAATGAATAATAAATACCCAAATCAAGACCTATGCCTTCTGTTCGCTAAATTATTGCAGATTTTATTATATTCCACATTTTCCGTGTGTATGAAAGGAACATCACCAAGGTCTAAAGGACACGGCAAAAGAGTAACAGAAGGAAAACATACCTTTCGTCAACGCCAGTTGAGAACAGAAGCCACACTTCGCTGAATCCAGGTTACAGTTGGCGGACAGATCTGCTCCAGGCCCTTTACTTCTAGGAGCCACAAGTCAAAGAAGATGCTTCTAGAAGAGGTCTCCAACTTTTTAGAAACTCAAGTGGTTGTAACACGTTGAATGCCTTTTATACAGGCGTTTGAAAAAGAGGTAGTTTTGTGTATAAAGCCTCGACCAAACTGTCCCAACCGCAGAAGAGAGAATAACAAACCTCCAGCAGGTGGCGGAGATTAAAAGTGAGTAGATTAATTTCTGGGGGTTGGGCCCTAAAAGTCATTTATTTCATCAGATTACAGAAAGAAATGTGTTCAGAGCTGCACTTGCACTTGATAATCTAAAAAGTATTTAATTTTTTATAAGCAGCTCCGAGATTTGTTGAATCTAAACAGTTTTTTTTTTTTTTTTTTTTTCACAAAACTAAGTGAAACACTTTTATTTTTATATTTTTTGTATGCCTTACATATTGTTACTGTGAGTACGTTTTTCAACCAGGAGGTGGTGCTTGCTTGCTGCTGCAAAAATGAAGAACACTACACAAATGTGAGATCTATGTATCTAAAAATGAAAGAGAGAGGCGCTTTTTGTCTAGTTTTTATATCTGAGTCTGACTGGTGAGCTCGAAAGGACACGTTTCATTTTGGCGTATACCAATAAATGATATGTTGCCCTTGTTTTTATTAGTTCATCTACTTTCAACGACAGCCAGAAAAAATGTCCAGCTTTAATACAAACTCTAGACATTTTATGAAAGTCTAAGCATCCACAGTGTAAAAGTATTAAGACTCATTGAACTTTTTTGATATTGCATCATCAAAGTTTAATGTTTTGAGTTGATATTTTAGATGAGAGACCAAAGGAAAATGGCAACAGTAGTGGTAACTATACTGGCGAAGTAGAAGTAAAATGAAACATCGTTTACAAATAAATATCTGAAAATTGTGCCATGAATTTGTACCTAACATCCCCTTACTCTGATACCCATAAATGCATTCATTGCAGCCAATTGCCTTCAGAAGTCTTCTAATTAGTAAGTAGAATTTGTCTGTGCGATTTAATTTCAGTATAAATCCACTTGTTCTGTGAAGGGCACAGAGGTTCGTTAGAGAGAGTGAAAAAAACTGCATTAAGACCAGGGAACACATCAGAGAGGTCAGGGATAAAGCTGTGGAGATGTTTAAAACGGAGTTAAATTATAAAACAACATCCCAAGCTTTGAACATTTTACACTATTCAATACATCATCTGAAAAGAGAACGAGGATACATCTGCAAACCTACCAAGACATGGAGGTACACCTAAACTGACTGGCTAGAAAAACATTGATACAAACTAAGTACAGCATCAAACTTTATTTAAATTAATAAACACTTCAATACTGTATTTGTATCAAATATGTCACACCACATCATTGTGAAACATCGTGAACTTTCTTTAAATCTATGTGTACACACATATAAACACACTGACAAGCACAGTCTACAGCCCGCCTACTCCTACACCTCCCCCACATTCTCAAACTTGCGTTCTTTCACTTGCATCTGATATGTGTTTCCATCCCACGAAGATCACGCTGGCGTTGATCTAACCTGAATCCCATCACATGCTGGATGTTTTTACTTCTTAGAACTTTTAAAATCTTTTTTTGGGGATATTTTGTATCACTGTACCAGCTGAATGCAGTGGTCCCATCAGTGCAGGAGCAATGTCATCTCTACTTTCTCAAAACAAAGATGAGCCGCTTATCAGAAAATCACTCTCTGACTCTTGTCCAGCTCCATCTGCTGCCAACACCAGGAAGCTGAGGGTAAGGCCTGATTGTCTTGTGTCTTCTCTATATCAGTTTAATTAGAGGGCATGCCTCAATAGACTTAATGCAAACCGATTTTTTTTATGAATGATACTTCATAAATAACTTTGAACAAATGTGTATTTTTACTATTTACTGCATGTTTAGCATGCCTTTAAAAACTCTGAATACCCCAGAAAAGAAGTTCGAAGTGTGTTCTTTGTTTATACTATTTCACAAACTTTAAAGACCACAGTGATTGACAAGCGATGCAATATAATACATTATGCTGATATCCAAGAGAGAATGACTGAATAATAATAATAATTAAGTATTATCAATTTGTGTAAAACTCAATTGCTGCGAAGGACAGAGGGTTGCATAAAATATCAGCATGTGAGGAAAAGCAAGAGAAGAAAAGAACAGTGTTAAAAACAAGGGTGGTTGGAAGACATAATGACAAGGGAAAGAAGAACAGCGGGGCAAACGATTAAGAGGACTGTGGTGGTGGGAACTCAAAGTATTTATAGATGTTTACATCTCAGCTAATCCTAAGGGAAGCTAATATTTTCCACTGGTCAGCTGGAAAGAAGTCTCTCAAGGGATGTGGGAGGTCTGGAGAAAAACACAAAGACCGGCAAGCACTTTTCAGAATGGATGATGGGATTGTTAATTGGACAAATTTATCAGTATGATATCACACAGTTTAAGTGTTTGGTTCTATGATTAATACATTTTTACCAAGCATTGTCGTGTGTGCTGAGACACCCTTTAAAGCACCTGTGACAATAAAGTTTCATGATAAATCCAATTACATTTATGGAAAGTAAACACTGATAAAATATTTTAAAAAGTAAATTCATGCCACTGAAAAGAACAGCTGTTGAGATATATAGTCACAAATTTCACTAAAAGGCATTTCCAGACTACTCATTTGCAATTTTGTTGCGCTCTTTCATGATGTCACAGGTGAACCTCTGCAGGTAAACTGACTGCTGCTAAAATGGCAAGCAACACAGACAGCAGCGAAGAATCTGATATTTCTTTAAATATATTTCAGTCATTATCAGAGAGAGATGCAGCAGTCAGTAGAAAAAAGTCAACTTTTATCAGGTGGAAGTGCTGAGACGTGTGAACGGCCATCTAAATATGTCAGTCTATTTCTGTCGGCTGCCGAAGCACGGCCAGAGTATGAATTATACCGCACCACCGGGAAAGAGATTGACCACAGCATCCTGATTTTCAAAATAATTCACTAAAGATGGATTAGATCTCGCTAAATTAATAAACACACACAAAAATATAAGTTCAATTCAATTCAATCCAGTTTATTTATATCGCACCAATTCACAACACGTCGTCTCAAGGCAATTCACAAAAGTCAGGTACATACAGTCCAATTAATCCTAATCATTGAACAGTGCAGTCAGATTCAGTTATTTATTCAAATTGGATAAAAAGTTTTTCTGTCTAAGGAAACCCAGCA